>LBNU01012184.1:98509-122761 GCA_014162995.1 Artemisia annua
TATATATATATATGTATATATACATATGTATATATACATATATATATATATATATATATATATATATATATATATATATATATATATATATATATATATATATATATATATATATATATATATATATATATATATATATATATATATATATATATATATATATATATATATATATATATATATATATATATATATATATATATATATATATATATATATATATATATATACATATATATATATATATATATATATATATATATATATATATATATATATATATATATATATATATATATTAAGTAAAGCTTATAATTATGTATTTCATTAATTTAAAATTAATTAACTTGTGGTGAGAAAATAATATAATAGTAGTGCTAGTGGAGGAATATTATATTATAAATATTATTTATAATATAATTTTAATTATAAGTATTTGAAATAAATACTTTTGTATTTAGAAAAATTATATATATATATATCCAAGTACGTTTGCAAAATATGCTAAGTGTTATAATTTTTAAAAAATTTGGGCATGATCCTTTCGTTTATTCAACGTTTCCATATTCCTCAAATATTGTAATCTTCTCAACATACCATTCGTTTGCTCTATTTGCGAAATTTAGTACGTAACGTATATATTATTCACTATAATATAATTATCGATATAATTCGTTCTATGATACAAAATAATCATAGCAAGTTCAAATATGCGTCAAAACTCATTTTCGTTATCCGAAAAGCTTATTGGGCCTAAAATTTACCATTGGGCCCATTAGCCCAAAAATTGGCCCAAATCAAATTATTCCGGTTTAAGTTACGATATATATATCGTTATATATCAAATTAAATTTTTATACGTCCGATAACAATTTTTGGTCAAAAAGTCAAAGTTAGAAAAATGTCCATTGGGCTCGGCTACTGTTCACCGAACACCCCTATTAGGCTCAAAACATTCACTTGGCCGAATAACCAATTTTAGTGTTCATAATTATATAACTTTATATAATTAAATGTAATTAGCACTTATAATTAAGTTTTAATCCTCAAAAATCAAAGTTGGTCATTTCTCATCTCATTCGACCCAAAATAATTATTTTAGGCCAAAAACATTTTATTTCACCAAAAATTATATTTTTACTAATTAAATGTAATTAGTTACGGTTAATTCGACATTTGCTCAATAATAATCTTTCAAGCAAAACTTCCACCAATTCACCACTTGAGCCAAAATTTTATGTTTTTCAAAACCCCAATAATCTCATATTTTTAATATAAGCCGATTTACATATATACATGTAAAAGTGTATATATTATCTTAAAATCGCGTAATTAGCATAAATCACATTTGTATCATCAAATTAGTACCACAAGCAACAAGATTTATCACACAAGCAAGAAATATTCATATTAACTCATAGCATTATATAGAGAAGATTAAACATGCATCAACCATTATAATAATAATATATTATAAATAAAAAAAATAAAAAATATATATATAGTATATATAATAAAATATATCATATCATAAAATATATATATATATATATATACCCTATATATATATATAATACTATATATTACTATATATAATATATTTTGTCAACGTTAGCAAACAAATTTACATTTAGCATTGGTAACCTCATTCAACATCACAAGAACCATGTTTTAAGCAAGATTTAGAAAAGTTTTGATGTTTCCCTTACAAAGGCGTGTTTGGTTCGGTGGCTAGGAGCAACAAGAGAAGACCCAAAAGCTTCATGTTTAACCCAAATCACCTTCTAAATTACCCAAAACACTTGAAATCAACACCCAAATAATCTTGATCTTCAAAAATTTATATATGAAATGTTTGTGTGTGTGTGTGTGTGTGGACGATTCAAGAAGCACAAGGAAGTAAAGAAAATGAGTTTGAGATGGGAATGAGAAGATTACGTGTAATATGGTTAATAGATTTGGTTATTAAGGTGTAAAGTGGATAATAGGGTGCACCTTGGATTATAAGGTTAATTGCATGTGATTTTTGTGTTAGTTGGTGTTAGGTGGCCGGTGGAATCCAAAGGGGGGGGGATCAAATAAGAGTTTTGTCCCTCGTTGGTATATCGTGTGTCGGTTTAAGTTTAAACGTCACCGAAATGTCCCGGTTTGACGTTTTTTGGACACGTATACGTAAAATAAAGTTTTTAGCCACGTTCTTGTCAGAAATGTCATTACTGACTCAAAAATATATTTTCGTGACTTTTACCATAAATACTGTGGTGTCGGTTCGCGTGCGGCGTTGTTTTTCAGAAAATGTGAGAAAGCTCTCAGTAAATTACGAAACTTGTCAGTAACTATCCGAAATAGATTAATTTAGGTTTACTGATAAAAATAAACTTTTTCAGTAGTGACCGTAAGCTACAGTGTGCAGGACAGCTCCCGAAAATGTTCAGAAACGTACCGAAACATGCAGAAACATGCAAAAATGCATATAATACTCAAAATGAACATAATAAATAGAAATTTATTATTAAATAAATTTGTAAAAATTACCATTTGTCACACTCTTCGTCCTACTCCACTTCCCGAGTACCACACTCGAGAGTTATCGACCACTATATCAACACACTCCTTCAGGCGGAGCAATCCGTACACAAGCTTACACCGAGTTTACCAACACTAAGCGGAATGTCGAGTTCTAATCGTAGCTAGAACCAATCTATTTCAAGGCCCACGTGGCCACCCGAACAAGCGCATTTATCCTACTTGGATCTTCACACAATCCAAGCCTTCACACAAAAGAACACTTGAATCCTTCCTGATTCAAGCCTTCACACTAATGACCACTTGAATCCTTTCCCGATCCAAGTCTTCACACACACGACTACTTGAATCCTTCCCGATTCAAGTCTTGGCACACCGACTTCACTAAGTCCTACATTACACACTAGAACTTCACCATGTTCTAGTCTTCACCACACATCATTCAACAAATAGATGACCTATTCTAGTTACAACACTTCTTGGATCTTCACCTTCGTCCAAGTTCACTCTAACAACTCCATCCTCGACTCACATACAAGTCGGAAATATTTACAATATTTACAAGAAGAAAATAGAGGGAAGAATAGAATCGTAACACTTGTTACGTTTGTGTGAGGACTCTTATAACATCTCGATTCTTCACTACTTCGAGAGTTCTTCTCTTGCACTTTGATGTCGAGGAAGAGGAAATCACTTATAAACATATACCGACATGTTATAGTGATCAAAGAATAGAGAAAGTAAGAACAGAATATTTTGTGCTAAGAGGGATTATTTTTCTGTGAAGGAACAGTTCAGTATTTATACATGACAGGAGAGGAGGTGACGGTCCCTTAAACATGTGACGGTCCTTTATCACTAAGGGACCGTCAGTCCATTTAAAGGACCGTCCCGACAAACGCTCCTCTTTTTGTCCTGACGTGGTGAAAATTTATCTGGTGAAGACTTATCTGTTTTAGGTGGAAATATAGCTGTTAAAACATTTGAATTTGAATTTATTTTCTTAATAAAACATTTCTTTAAAAACACAAAAATACATTTTTTGAAAAATGTTTTGTTATACATAAAAATGTAAGTTTTGAAGAAAATAAAATCTTTGATCACTTTACTAATGTCGGTATGAAGTTTTTTCATACTTGAAGTGACGTTGTAGTAGATACGTGGAAGAAACAAGTTTCCTCGATTAAAAACTTATTAACCGTAACTTTACGTAATATGTTTTTATATTTTGTGATTATCAAAACGTATGAAGACCGAATAATGCAAATAACGTTTTTGACATTATTTGTATTAACAATCTCCCCCTTTTTGATGATCACAAAATATAAACTCATTTAAGGTAAAGTTATGTGTTGATAAATTTTTAATGAGATTTTCCGTTTACTTCCCCCCGTTTTGTTGAATCAAAAAGGCTTTGTCGATGTGAAGAGATGAAAGAAATCGACGAAATACAAGCATCCTCTTTATGTAAAACCAAGAGGGCATCGTTGATGTGAGGATTGAAAAGAGATCGACAGAATACAAGCTCCCCCTAGCTTAGTGCTCCTCCTAGATGAGGGCACCGGGGAATCGAGCTATGGTGATGTGCTACAAAAACAAGTTAGATACAAGGCACATACATATATATAGAAAAATATAGAGGAATTGAGAAGAGAAATAAGATAGATAGAAGGGAGAAATCAAATAGATAGAGCATGAATCAGATAGAGAATAGAAGAGAGATATGAATATTAGCTCCTACAGGGGACGGTCCCTTAAATGCTTGGACGGTCCTTTAGCGATTAGGGACCGCCAATCCAATAAAGGACCGGCGCCAGTACGCGTCCTGGTTGGCAGTTGTGTTGTGATTTTAGTATCTTCCCATTTTTAAGGTTGAATAATTTTAGTCCATTTTCAAGTCAACCATTATAAATATCATAATTTAAACCTAATCAACATTCATTCATTCATGAAAACCATACATGATGAGAATCATACATAATCAAAGACATCATCAAATCCTACAACATTTAGTAACATAACAAGCTATTTCCCAAAACATGCTTGGCCAAAAATATAGCTTCCATTTGATTATTTTCAACTAGACATGTGAAGATGTCTAGTTAAAAGGTGGAGAAGAGGATGGTGAGGAGGAAGGTGGAGCCAAAGGTGGCATGGTAGCAAGAGGATTTGGTTGCACATTTTGTTGAGCAAGAAGAAACTCAATGTGGCCAAACATGATATGGAGTTCATCTCTTAGAGAGGTGATGAGATGAAAGTTGTGGAAGCAGCATGCACATCCCACGGTGTGGCTATTCACAAAGTAGTAAGGAAGAAGATTACCAAGGGTTGGAGATGATGGTGGAGTGGGAGGAATGTATTCCAAAGGCCCATTTGGTGATGCATTAGCATGATTTGGAGAATTTGTTGGAAGAGGATGTGAGTTTTTTGGTGGAGAGTTAGAGAAAGTAGGAGATGATGGTTGATTGCTCACAAAAGGAGTGTAAGCACCCGAGCTAGATTGGGAGAGCAAGGGTGACAAGTTTTTGATGAATGATGAGACAGGTGATGAAGTTGGCTTTGAGAAGGAAGATGGCTTAGATGAAGAGTAGGATGTTCCATTGGTGGATGGTGTTTTGAGAGGTGCACTTGGGGCTTGAGGAGAGGATGGTGGAGACTTTGGAGAGGGAGTGGTGTCATAGAGAGTGAGATCAATGAAATTGTTTTGTGGGGGAATGATTTTGATCTTAGGCCTTTTGTTTGGTTGTTGTGGATTGAGTGAGGTTTTGAGCTTTTTGCTTGTGGTTGGCAAAGAAGTGGAAGATGATGCCATTGTAGGGGATGAATAAGAGATAAAAGATGATTGTGATGAGGTTGAAAAAGAGAAGAGGAGTTTAAATAATCAAGTATGGTTATGATTTGGGCAAAGCATGCATTAGGAAACATTTAGCACATAAAATTGTTTATCTAAATATGGTAAGGAGGTGATAAACATGCAATAGGTTTAGGATTGCAGAAAGGAAGAAAACAGTGCAAAAATCCGTGATCCCCAGGGGACGGTCCATTAAATGACTGACGGTCCTTTATCACTAAGGGACCGCCAGGTCGATAAGGGACCGTCGGCAATGAGTTTCCGGACTTTTACCCACGTTTTCATTTCTGCAATCTGCAAGTATCTAAACACTTTTAGAATAGTACAGAGCTAAATCTTGTAAAAATACTATTTAACAAACAAGATAATGATAATCTAAACAAAGCATCAATGATAATCAGACATAGCATTCAAGGTCATAATACATGTACTACAATGCAATAACTAGACAAATTTCAAAAAATACATAATTGAAGACTTCAATCTTCTCCGATGCGTCTCGTTTGATACCTCCTTAGTTCTTCATCTAATATATCATCGATTGGTAGTCTTTCAGGATTTAGAAAAGATGATATGTATTGCTTGGAAATGGGTTCCATGACTCGATGGTAAGATTGATAAAGATGATTTTGAAGGTAAGGATAGCTGGATAGGTATTCATGAAATAGTTAAAGAGACGAGATAAAAGCATCCCGTAGGGCATCAACTTATGGTTGCTATCCTCGAGCTGCATTATTCACTTAGCGAAAAAGTATGCAAGATTGTAAGGTTGCCTTGTGAGAATGCTGTAAAGCATGTGAGCACATGATGTTGGTACATACTCACTTTCATTCATAAGACAAAATACATTCTCACGTAGAATGATTGCCATTGCTTGTAAAGAATGGCGGAGTTCGGTTATGAGAATTTTATTTGGGTGAATAGTGGATGAAGATTTGCAGAGAGACTCGATTATTTTATTTTTAGAGGGAATGAATTTCCGATAAGGACCTTGTTCTTCTCAATTTTCGAGGAGAGATTCGAGATCGGCCACTTCCGAATAGGCACATTGCCCATGACATGGAATTCCAAGGATTTGAGCAAATTGCTCCAGGGATATGGAAACTCCATAGTGACCTATGCAACATTTAAAATGTACGGAGTAATCCTGAATTCGTTTGATCTTGACTCCGCTATAGAATTCTAATACGAATCGACGACAAATGGTTTCATTAATGTTTAGAAGACAATCAAAGCCTATTTTGTGAAAAGCTCTATTAATGGGTTCCTTATCTTCATATAAGGGATCTATAAAACGTCCCTCATGAATATGTCCTATTTCAAGCTCTTTGAATATTTGGATAAATTTAGGTTCGGGATGAGGTTCTAATGAAAGTTTTGGGATGTAAAATTGAGTTTAAATGTAGTTAATCTGATAATTGTGTGGCATAATTATACCTATGAAACAAATGAACCAAATATTAGAATTTTGATATTAAATAAGTTAACATTGTCATGATAGCTTACATTTGACATACTTATATTAACTACAAATTAGACTCCTTGTTATGAAAACGTTTTTGATTTGTATTAACTATGTATAGGTTTTTGTTACATATCCAACTCCAATTTTTGATGACAAATTCGAATTGGGGATTATCATAGTTTTTAGACATATTCCAAAACACATTTTTCTTGTTAATTCTAGCGTCTAGATGTGTTTTAAAGGAAATACATTGTTTAATTTCAATGTCAACTACAATTAACTTTATGAAAAATTGAAAATCCCCAATTTGAATTATATGTTCTTATGAACCCTAATCAAGAAATAAATTAGAATTAGATTAAATTGACTTACAATTAATGATGGTTGTTCTTGATTGGTTGATAATCTCGAATTGTAAGCCTTTGATTAGTGTTTGATTGGTGAGATTAATTATTTGGAAGTGCAGGTGAGTTTTTCGCAATTGTTTTTCGAAAAAGGGTGTTTGATTTGTTTTACTGAGATTAAAATGAAGAAAACGTGTTTCTATCTCAAAAACCCATACGGTCCCTTATCGATAAGGGACCGCCATTCGGTGAGGGACTGTCGGCATAAGGTTGTGGATTTTGACAGTTTTTGGTTTTTTGGTCTTTAAGAAGAATTTTTAGTTTAGGACCGTTTTAAAGTATGACTCTTGTGTTTTTAGACACTGAGTAGACTCAATACGCATGAGTAGGCTAAGGAGTGCGTATGTGTCACAATTCTCCATTTCAGGTCAATTTTCCTAAGTTCCGACATTTCCTATTGATTGAATTTCAATTCATCATTTCACGTAAACAGGGTTTACGGATATTCAATTGACGAAACCGGGTAGGTTGAGTCACCTTGTCATTCATCGTACATTTCATAGACTAGGGTTAGTCTACATTTNACATAAACAGCCCTTACACATATTTTAGGTCGTGTGATGCCAAGTTTCCCATATTTACATGTTTAGTCCTTCAAGTTACTAATCTTACCATTTAAACCCTTGAAATTCCTAATTAACATATTAAACCACATGATACATCAAATAAACATATAAGTCCACCAAGTACCACAAGATGAAAACTTTAGTCCCTCTCATTTAATCATGTCAAGATACATAGAATTACAAAAATCACCCTTAAGTTTTTAAGTTAACAAGACTAACCTTTAATTTATTTAATTTATCAAATAAACCTTTTAAATACAAAATTAACACATCACACCCACAAGTAACATTTTATAATATTAGCCCCTGGTCCAAAATAAGTTTCAAAAATATCCAGCACATTTATAAAATTACAAAACACACCCTTCTAATTATTCATTTCCAATCGGTATAAATAAAACACAACAAAACCTAACCCTAATCCCTCAATCATCATACTAATCATTACACATTAATTATAACATTCAATTAACATCACAAAACCAGAAAAATATAAACCCTAATTCACACATCCCATTTTCCTTTTATTTTCTTTGTATTTCGATCGCATGAAATAAAAACAATTCGAAACAATTTTTCCAAGATTCCAATAAATGTAAACTTATTTTATATAGGTCTACTATACAGATATACATAGCAAAAAAATCCATTCGAGCCACCAAAAATTCATATAGGCCGATTTAGAGTTTTTGCTTAATTTTAGGGTTTTTGTTATATTTAAATTCGTATGATCCAAAGAACATGCATGAATCGATTTTTACATTTTATACAGATTATAAAGGATAAGAGGATGATAGAACAATATCCAAAGAGGCTGGATCGAAAAGAATGAGCATAAATGAATTTTCTCCTTTATCAGCCACAAATCGAACAAACAAAATCGAAATTGAAACTCGAGCACTCCACCACCTTAAAAAGTATTTTTCTAGCCTCCTATAACCCAGATCACGTCTAGTAAAAATGGCCAAGAGCCTTCAGAAGTTATGGAGCCATCGGTGTGAATTTTTATGTGGTTATTTTTAGGGTTTTTGACTTGTAAAATGGGAATTAGAGGAAAACGTGAATATAGATAGAAGTGGGGAGTAAATTTCGGCCAATTAACTGATTTGAGGACCATTTCCAATTATATCTTGCCATTATCTTTAATTTATGCATTTTAAATAATTAAAAGTATACATATAAAATGTATTTCGGCCCAATTACAACAAAATAAATGTAACAAGTATTTTGATGGCATTTAGAATATTATAATGTTCATATAAAAATTATCATATGTCATATGTTGCCAATTACTAGGTGTTTGTGATTTATTTGGTGTTTATATAAGTGTTTTATTGCAAATTTTTAAGCATTAGGGGCATTTTGGTAATTTTAACGTATTATGGAATTGTGGGTTTTACAACTATCTCCCCCTCAAAAGAATTTTCGTCCTCGAAAATGCAAAGGTAAGGTAGCAAAACAAACGAAGGTACATCAAACTACGAACAGAATGTAGTAGTTTCACTCGCACAAATTCAGACTTAAAGGATTTCAACGAACAGAGTGATCTTGTTTCCCAAGTCTTGATCTTAGCGATTCAAAGGTGCTTTCGGTTTCCCATAGAAGGCACATCACACAGAATCCAAATCAAAAGAATTACATATTGAAAGTAACCGATGATAATAATACCCATTTAAAAGATATACAAAGGATGATGTAGGATTGGGTGGGTATTCCATTCGCGGACAAGAAATTGAACTAATCAGATCGGAAGATAGCACGATGAAGGTGACATATATAAGTCTAACTTTTCATATTCACAAATAGTTTCGTCTTAAAAACAACTTCCAAAAGTATTTTCGTAAACCGACAGATCTTGATTTCTCAGAATCCAAAACTTCATATCTTAACTCACAACAGATCATCATGAAATGGATTTACCGAATAAGAAACGTAAACATAGCAAGGCATAGGTGTAGCTCTTTATGGTAACTAAGCAAATCCATACAGACGAAAATAAGTTGATCGATAACATCAAATGGCAGGAAGCTCTACAACGTAACTTAGGATTTAATCAATATATCGAAGTTAAGCAATCGCGTGACGAGTATCCAAACATATCAAAACGTACAGCGAAAGGGAGATCAAATGTATGGATCAAAAGAATCCTAAGGTCTCACTATTCGCAGATCGTCGCAAACGAAATAGAAATCTAAGTCTCCACTAAGGCACTTCTTAAGACATCCTATGAACACAACAAATGCACGTTATATGATGTAAGTATTATCACGTTGGCCAGACGTCATAATACTAGCATCATATAAATATGCCCTCATGATGATCATACTCTATCTCAATCAGTGAAACAATCTACAAGTCCACCTAGCAGTCCAACTAACTCCTGGGTTAGTCCTATTCAAAGATCAATAACAAGACGATGTCGACAAAACAAACGAAGCTCGAAAAGACGTAACAAAATCAAACAATCGTCATCAGAAAGAAACATGTCGCTAAGGTATCAATTCCTCCATCACAAGGTTCATTTCAAGAATTTGTCTCTTTAGAATCTTCTTATGTCTGAGTTGTCAGTCTTCATCCATCTTCCTATCTGAGAGTGAAANACACCCTAAGAGGGTGTATGGTAGATTAAGGGATGAGTTGATGTTGTTAGTAGTGGTTTTGGACATGTACAAACTAGGTTATATCATTTTTGGAAACATATGTTAACATTCTGTCCCTATTTTTAATATTGGAAAAATTCAGTGAGCTTTGATAAATTTTGGACCCAAGATATAGAAAATAAATCCTTAGATGAAACTATGGCCTTTTGAACCGCTAAAAACGGACTTATAACGAAGAAATTATGCCAAAAACAAAATACTACTAGACTTATACATTTTCCGGAAATGAGCTTGCTGATGTACGAATGTATTTGGTCAAAAACGAGCCTTATACCTTTTCAAAACTTGCCAAACTATTGAAATTATGTTAGTATACCTTTTTACGTTTCCGGGGATATAAAGAACTTGAAAATCGGCCTTATAACGAATTAGTTATGATTTTTCGAAAGTTATTATTTTCACTTATAAATTACCAGCACTTACCCAGAAAATTTTCTAAGTATACCTAGAAACACCCATGCTGAGAGCTATTTTCCCGTCAATTGACTCAGTTTTGGAGTTTTGGACCACAAAGAACAAAAGTTAGAACACCTGGCCTAGTTTTCAAATCAAAAAGCCGTTCGTCATTTGGACTTAAGATGAGTAATCTATAGCCATCCAAATATTCATAAAAACTGCCCAGAAAAGACAGCTTTAGCCTAAAAATACCATACTTCTCGACCATTTAGCATAAAATCTAAACACTTTGAGCGAAACTTCACTTCTAAACATTTTGAGGCTTGGTGCTAAGCTTTCCAAAAATACAAATTTTACTTCCTAACTCTCAATATTCACTATTTTACAACTAGTTTTCCGAAGCCGTTTTTAACCGTACTTCAAAAATTACTAAGTGTTATATTTTACGTCTAAAACCTATATTTCACTATATTTCACTATATAACTATTATATAACATTATTAGTCTATATGAACATGTGATATTCACTACGACCTTATACGAAGATATAAATTATATTTTCGACAATAATACATATTTTTAATACAAAACGAGTGGTATAGATTACAAGTGCAAGTGCATACATAAACCCATTTCATAATCTAAATTAGATTACTTGCATTCATTTTAGGTTGCGATTAGGAGATTGCACCTCATTTCTTCAGCTCATACATTCCCGTTTGTACCCTTCCTTGAGGTGAGTTTTCATAGCCCCGTATGCATTCTTTTATTGTTTTCAAATCCCACGGGGGAGAATACATTGTACCATTTTCCATACGGACCTAAGTATACCAAACCAAGTGCAATGCTTAAGTTACCACCTTGCCTATGAAAGTTCCCCTATTATCATGAACCGTTAATTGTGCATAAGCGAGAGTGAGTGGATAGATCTATTGAGGCTGACGCCTCCATCCGTGTTGGGGTTACCGACAGTCAAGCAGATGCATTTCATTTTTATTCATATTAGAGTGTCTGGCAAAACACTCTTTAGGGGCATTCCATACAGTCAAGCTTCGGGGTCATGAGCTTAAGTGCTATTGTACTATTTTTCATTAACATGTGACGGGTACTCATACATATATACTTATGGTTTCCGTATAACTTTCATTTTTATAAACCTATGATTTCTCACCAACATATTGTTGACGTTTTTAGCAATGTATTTTCAGGTAACTAATGTAACAACATGTGACATGCATTGGACCAACATGGAGTCGAGGATCGACGCGTCTCACTGTAATGCACTTATGAATCGTTTGATCTTGTCGTTTTTATTTTCAATAAATGTGTAAAACCACTTGGGACCTATGTTGTGAACTTTTATGTTTTAAATAAAATGATCAAACGTTGTATTTACAAAACGACACTTTAGGTCGTTCAATGTAACCTTGTATGAGATGCCATGATCGTTACACCCGGGAATTCAATTCCGCTGCCATTTTACAGGTAAATTCAGGGTGTGACACATCAATACTAAGGTTGTGGCTACTCCACAACAAGTAGCTCCTGTGTAAAATACTGAAGGGTCAAGTAGTCCCGGTCCAATCTCAAGTACAAGTGTCAAGTCAAGATTAAAGGTTCAAGTCAAGTTTCAATATTAAGTGTCAAGGTCAAAAGGCAATGTCAAGGGTCAATATCAAAGGATCAATATCAAGAGTTCAATATCAAGGGGTCAGCAAAGGATGTAGTATCAACGGGTCAAGGTGGCAAGGCCAAAGTCAAGGTTCCCGTCCACAGGGTTCATTATTCCAATTCCCAAAGTCCCATAGTTCAAATCGAAAGGGTCGCAATGAGAGTTTAAAATAAGGGTCAATTTAGTAGGTTCCCACCATTTGTTTAGAAAGGTTCATAATACAAGTCCATTTAGAAGATTAGTCTTAAGTGACATTATAAAATAATTTCTCCTTTAAATGTTCCATTTCATAACTTTAAGAAAAGAGATTTCACCTCCCGTTATAATATCCCACAAGTATCCAAGTCCCACCAAGGTTCAAGGTTAAGGTCACAAAGGTATCATGACAAGGTTATTTCAAGGTTCAAGCATCATAGTGTAAGTTTCAAGCAAGGTTCAGTTTAAAAAGGGTCATAGCAAGGTTCAATAGGTTCAATAATCAAGGGAATATAGCAAGGTTCAAGATATCCAAGAAAGAGGAAAGACAAGAGTGTACGAGAAACCTGTAGATGGGTCAGAATATCTGTACCTTAGCCCAAACGCACAAGCAAGATTAATAAATAACGAGAGAAAAGAATCACTCCTGCTTCACCGAACCTAGAAGAGAAGGGACACGAATCAAGAAGAGTCCGGTTCGCGTAAGTTACCTCTTTTAGTTATCTTTCCATTTTTAGTAGCTTTCCAAATGTAGCAGCTTTCTATTTTAGGTAACTTTCCATATTTAGTAACTTCCCACTTTAAGTAGTTTAAGCATTTTAGAAGACTTTCTATTTTTAGTAAGTTTCCTTATTTAGAAGGTTTCCATAAATAGTACTTTCCAAAAATAGCAGATTTCCATAAATAGCAGTTTTCCAAAATTAGCAAGTTTTCATTATGAACATGTTCTATATAGTTAGTTTATCATTTTATAAAGTTCTCATATCAATATAAGTTATGGATTTCATTTTATGTAAGTTTTCCAAGATTAGGGTTTATTATGACAAGTATTCATAATTAAGGGTTAAAAGTGTCAATTAAACAAGTAGAGGGTCAAAACTGAAACTAAGCAATCATATTCACATATATACAGCCCATATACTTCAAATATCACATATATGCAGTTTACACCCTCAAGTATCACAATTTACAAAATAAACCCTAATTAAACCAATTTTCCATAATTAAACCATTAATTAATAAATCTAACATTTAAGGCACATAAATATAAATAGATGTCAAGAATAGCCCATAACACATTTTTACAGCAAATGGAACCCAAAGTTTTTGCATTTACACATTTAGTCCCTCTAGTTTATTTTATTGCAAATTAGACCTTATAATTACATAATTACCCATTTAAAGTATATAATTAATCAAATGAGCACATAAGCCATCCAACTATCCAAAAATGACATAAACAGCCCTTACACATATTTTAGGTCGTGTGATGCCAAGTTTCCCATATTTACATGTTTAGTCCTTCAAGTTACTAATCTTACCATTTAAACCCTTGAAATTCCTAATTAACATATTAAACCACATGATACATCAAATAAACATATAAGTCCACCAAGTACCACAAGATGACAACTTTAGTCCCTCTCATTTAATCATGTCAAGATACATAGAATTACAAAAATCACCCTTAAGTTTTTAAGTTAACAAGACTAACCTTTAATTTATTTAATTTATCAAATAAACCTTTTAAATACAAAATTAACACATCACACCCTCAAGTAACATTTTATAATATTAGCCCCTGGTCCAAAATAAGTTTCAAAAATATCCAGCAAGTTTATAAAATTACAAAACACACCCTTCTAATTATTTATTTCCAATCGGTACAAATAAAACACAACAAAACCTAACCCTAATCCCTCAATCATCATACTAATCATTACACATTAATTATAACATTCAATTAACATCACAAAACCAGAAAAATATAAACCCTAATTCACACATCCCATTTTCCTTTTATTTTCTTTGTATTTCGATCGCATGAAATAAAAACAATTCGAAACAATTTTTCCAAGATTCCAATAAATGTAAACTTATTTTATATAGGTCGACTATACAGATATACATAGCAAAAAAATCCATTCGAGCCACCAAAAATTCATATAGGCCGATTTAGAGTTTTTGCTTAATTTAGGGTTTTTGTTATATTTAAATTCGTATGATCCAAAGAACATGCCTGAATCGATTTTTACATTTTATACAGATTATAAAGGATAAGAGGATGATAGAAAAATACCGAAAGAGGCTGGATCGAAAAGAATGAGCATAAATGAATTTTCTTCTTTATCAGCCACAAATCGAACAAACAAAATCGAAATTGAAACTCGAGCACTCCAACACCTTAAACAGTATTTTTCTAGCCTCCTATAACCCAGATCACGTCTAGTAAAAATGGCCAAGAGCCTCCAGAAGTTATGGAGCCATCGGTGTGAATTTTTATGTGGTTATTTTTAGGGTTTTTGACTTGTAAAATGGGAATTAGAGGAAAACGTGAATATAGATAGAAGTGGGGAGTAAATTTCGGCCAATTAACTAATTTGAGGACCATTTCCAATTATTATCTTTAATTTATGCATTTTAAATAATTAAAAGTATACATATAAAACGTATTTCGGCCCAATTACAACAAAATAAATGTAACAAGTATTTTGATGGCATTTAGAATATTATAATGTTCATATAAAAATTATCATATGTTATATGTTGCCAATTACTAGGTGTTTGTGATTTATTTGGTGTTTATATAAGTGTTTTATTGCAAATTTTTAAGCATTAGGGGCATTTTGGTAATTTTAACGTATTATGGAATTGTGGGTTTTACAGTTTTCCCCAAACTTGCACCAAAAGTTCCACACTAATGAATGAAAAATAGAAAAGTATATATAGATTTTACATTCTGACGGCGTCAGGTTATGGGTTCTGACGCCGTCAGCTCGCCGCCATCAGGGTTCTCGGATGGCCTAGATCTATTTCTGACGCCGTCACTTGTAAATTAGCTCTGGGCCGTCACTCTTTAGCATTACACCTGACGGCCTACTTCCTCTAATACCTGACGCCGTCAGGTGTAAACATCTTGTTTTATTCATAGGGCGTCTAGTGTAATCTGATTCTACTCCTTTGTCAATGTTGGCTGACGGCGTCACCTTGTGACTCTGACGCCGTCAGGAAGGTTTTCCAGCGTCTTTTGAGACTTTGTCGTTTTCTTCACTTTTATGCTCAAAAAACGTCCAAATTTGCATGTTTTCCAGAATTCTTCTCAAAAGTACCTAAAATGACAAACGGAACGATTTAGGGCAATATTTGATCACATTTACTCGAATTAGGGCTTAAATGACCCCTTAAAATGGGTACACTTTTCGTCTCATCAGCGCCGCTGCCGGGGGATAGTTATTGTTTAGGTTGAATTTTTATTTTATTAGGTCTACTCGCTAGATTCCTTTCTAGTGAGATTTTTATTTTATTTTTCTAGGTTTGCCTTTAGTCTATCTTCTTCTGCTTTATCCATTGCTCAAATCTTCCTTGGCCATCATGGTAAACAAAGATCTTTCCAATCTCAGAGTCACTAGGAGTCGTAGTTCATTAAGGGACCTTATTCCACCTTACGCAGAACCTGAAAGGGAAATGCGAAGGTTAAGGCGACCCTCTGCAACACCTGAACCACCTGGCATTGCCATCAACTTTGATGATGCCCTCTCTGAGGAAGAATCCGATCATCATCTTACACCCCCGAGCCCTCTGTCTAATCACGATATAGAGATTCCCGAAAACCCAATCCCTAAATGCCTCAAGGATTACTCTTCTCCCACTCCTCGTGGTTTCTCCAATGCTATTGTTTTTCCAAATGAACATACGAATGGGGTCTTGCGTGCACTTGATGCTTGGCTTGTCCAAAGTGTATGCAAGTTTCGCGGATTGAAAACTGAAGATCCAATCCAACACATCAAGGACTTCCCTGAGAATAGTGGATACCCTCCATACGGACGGGGCCACTAGAGATACCTCTCGGCTACGATTCTTTCCATTCACCCTTTATGAAAAAGCCGGAGATTGGTATAACCAACTTCCCTCCGAGTCCATCTTCACATGGGAACAGCTTATCTCAAAATTCTATGAGAAATTCTTTCCCATAGGAAGAACCTCAATATTGAGAGACAAAATCCTCCGCTTCCATGTCGAACTAGCTGAACCTATTCACAAGTCTTGGGTTAGATTCAAGGATCTAATTAGACAAGTCCCTCATCATGGCATTGAACTCTGGCTTCTTGTCCAAATCTTTTATGACAGTGTCTCTAAGAACGACCAATTGGGCATTAATAATGCATCAAAAGGAAGAATAGCCAAGTTAAACGCTGAAGAAGGATGGAATAGGATTGAGGAATATGCAAACGATCAAGACGATACTTGGGATGAACCCGATTCGATCATGAGCGCTTCCAAGATCATGAAAGAGCCTTCTTTTGATAACCGGTTGAGTAGGTTGAATAAACAAGTAACTTATCTAGACAAGTTGCAACCAACTAAACAATTATCAAACCCATACTTGATCTGTGATCAATGTGGTGGCCCGCATGAAGTGGAGGAATGCGGGGATGATGTCACCACCGAACAAGCATGTTTGTCAAGCCACGGCATCTTTGATGATCCCTCCCTCTTAACTTTCTACCAAAACAATGATCTTACCCCTTGGGGAAATCTTGTGAGAAGTGAGGAAGGAGGAGAATATCCTGACTACAAGGTTAGGAGCACTCTTGAGGATGATCTTGGGCATTTCACGCTTGAAAAGAATCTGCAACTGAAAGGTCTCAACAACCTCATCACTAGCCAAAAAAATGAGTGGAGAACCAAATTCGCAGGACTCAACGCCACTCTTGATAGCCTTGAAAAACCTCAAGTGGGTCAAAAAGATCCTTTACTCGCCATTACCACTCGTGCTGGAACAACTACTAAGGATCCACCTTACCCAGCTCAACAATCTAACGTCACGGAACCCGACACGCCTCATGAGGAAGAAAGTACTGTGAATGATGGGATTCCCGAGCAACCCTCTCCAGTAACCCCCTCTCTACCTACTCCGACCAAACAGCCCACTAAAGTCCCATATCCGTCCCGCCTCAAGAATCAAAAGGTTGAGAATGATAATAAAAGATTCTTGTCATACTTGAAGGATTCGGTCGTCACTATACCCCTTCTTGATGCATGTTACCATATGCCCAAATATAGTACATACTTCAAGAAGATGCTAACCAACAGAAAAAGGCTCAAGGGTCTTGCAACCCTAGGAGAAGAATGTTCTGTGGTGACTCAACCAGGACTACCAAAGAAGGTGGCCGATCCCGGGAGTTTCACCTTGCCCTGCTCCATAGGATCTCTTTCAGTCAAGAATGCTCTAGCTGACTTAGGGGCAAGTATCAATCTTATGCCGCATTCCATGTTCCTCAAATTGGGGTATTCAGAATTAAAACCAACCCGTATGAACATCCAACTAGCCGATAGATCGGTCAAATACCCCTTAGGAATATGTGAAAACGTGCTTGTTAAGGTAGGGAAGTTCAAATTTCCAGTTGACTTCGTCATCCTTGAAATGGAGGAAGATGACCTAGTGCCCATCATTCTAGGAAGGCCATTCCTTGCAACTGCTCGTGCTGTTATTGATGTTCATGATGGCAAACTAACCTTACGAGTAGGGGCCGATAGCTCAACCTTCGACATCAAGGACACAATGAATCTTTCATTCGAAGTAGCTAACCAGCTGTATTTCGTCGGAGAAGTCGATGAACTATCCGACGTGATTGAAAATTGTGTAGATGAACAAGTAGAAGCTGGTTGGTTGCGCGGTGAAGCTCTCTCACCCATCTTAGAGGAGGAGAAGACTTTGGATGTTAGCGCAGTCTCCTTCTATCCCAGACAAGAAATCGAACAGCTTGAGCTTCGTAAACCTGAGAATAAACTTAAACCATCCATTATCGAGCCACCAACGTTAGAACTTAAGGAACTCCCAAACAACCTTGAATATGCTTTCCTCCAAGGAGAAGATCATGACTTCCGGTAATCATAAAATTTTCTTTGAAAAGTGAACAAAAAGATAAACTCTTAGGAGTTTTAAGAGAATATAAAGGAGTTATAGCATGGAGTGTAGCCGACATCAAGGGGATTGACTCAACCTTTTGCACGCATAAAATACTCATGGAGGAGGATTATAAACCTTCCGTGCAACCTCAAAGGCGAGTGAACCCCAACATAAAGGAAGTCGTAAAAAAGGAAGTCATCAAACTCCTAGATGCAGGGCTAATTTACCCAATTTCAGACAGTCCATGGGTAAGTCCTGTACAAGTTGTACCAAAGAAAGGAGGAATGACGGTGGTGAAGAACGATAAGGATGAGTTAGTGCCTCAAAGAACAGTAACCGGGTGGCGTGTATGCATCAATTATAGGAAGTTGAACTATGCAACCCGAAAAGATCATTTCCCTCTCCCATTCATCGATCAAATGTTGGAAAGATTAGCAGGACATGAGTACTACTGCTTCCTGGATGGGTTCTCAAGGTATTTCCTAATCCCTATCGCTCCCGAGGACCAAGAAAAGACTACATTTACATGCCCTTATGGCACCTTCGCCTACAAACGAATGCCCTTTGGACTATGTAACGCCCCCGCCACTTTCCAACGTTGCATGAATGCAATCTTCCATGAGTTAATGGAAGACAGCATGGAGGTCTTCATGGATGATTTTTTAGTCTTTGGAGACTCTTTTGATCGCTGTCTTACTAACCTCGAAAAAATGCTCAAACGTTGTGAGGAGACTAACTTGGTACTAAACTGGGAAAAGTGCCATTTTATGGTGAAAAAAGGGATTGTGCTTAGGCACAAAATCTCAGGAAGTGGAATTGAAGTAGACCGGGCAAAGATTGAGGCTATATACAAACTTCCTTATCCAACCACCGTTAAGGCAATCCGTAGCTTCTTAGGTCATGTTGGCTTCTATAGGAAATTCATTAAAGATTTCTCAAAAATAGCTAGACCAATGACTCAGTTGCTTATGAAGGATGCCTCATTTGACTTCTCTCTAGAGTGCAAGTATGCATTCGATCGATTAAAGCAAGACCTCACACAAGCTCCGATTATGGTTACCCCTAATTGGGATTTACCATTTGAAATCATGTGCGACGCTAGCGATTACGCTGTTGGGCCAGTGTTAGGGTAAAGACTTAACAAACACTTCCAGCTAATATCTACGCTAGCAAAACCATGAATCCTGCTCAAGAAAACTACACTACCACTGAAAAGGAATTATTGGCCGTGGTATTTGCTTTTGATAAGTTCCGCCAATATCTTGTCCTTTCAAAAACAGTTGTTTTTACGGATTATTCAGCTCTTCGATATCTTTTCACTAAACAGGATGCTACACCGCGATTAATTCGTTGGATCTTACTATTGCAAGAGTTCGATGTAGAGATTCGTGATAAGAAGGGAGCAGAGAATCTTGCGGCTGATCATCTCTCTCGACTCGAAAACCCCAGCCTCAGTGAATCTGACAAGAGTGAGATTCGGGATTCATTTCCTGAGGAGCAGCTCATGTCAATAAATGATTCTGAACCATGGTATGCAGATTATGCTAATTACCTGGCAAGTAGGGTTATTCCTGAACATATGAACAGACATGAAAAGAAGAGGTTCTTCAATCAGTTAAAGTACTACTTTTGGGACGAACCTTTCTTATTCTGTAGATGTCCAGATCAAGTAATCAGGCGTCGTGTTTCAGAAAATGAGGCAATCCGAATTATGAAAGAATGTCACGCTGGTCCATCTGGAGGGCCTCACGGAATGAACACTACTGCGCGAAAGATTTTCGACGCGGGATTCTATTGGCCTACAATATTTCGTGATGTGAGGGGAATGATACAGACTTGTGACGCGTGCCAAAGAGCTGGGAATATCTCTAGGAGGGATGAAGCACCTCAAAATTATATACAAGTGTGTGAGGTTTTTGATGTTTGGAGAATTGATTTCATGGGACCCTTTCCATCTTCAGGGGGGAATGAATACATCTTAGTGGCGATTGATTATGTTTCAAAATGGGTGGAAGCACAAGCCCTTAAGACAACGATGCTAGGGTAGTCATTCATTTCTTAAAAAAATTGTTCGCTAGGTTCGGCATTCCGAAAGCTCTTATTAGTGAGAGAGGAACCCATTTTTGCAATTCGCAAATGGAGAAAGTCATGAAGAGATATGGAGTCTCTCACCGATTCTCCACCGCTTATCATCCTCAAACCAACGGTCAAGTCGAAAATACTAATAGAGCCATAAAGAGGATATTTGAGAAAACGGTCAACCAAAACAGAAAACATTGGTCTTTTAAGCTCGATGAAGCTTTGTGGGCATTTCGAACTGCTTATAAGACACCAATCGGGACGACCCCGTTCCGTATGATATATGGCAAGGCATGTCATCTTCCAGTAGAACTGGAACACAAGGCATATTGGGTACTTAAAGCTTGTAATTTGGACTATACAGTTGCGGGATCAAATAGATTTTTACAGCTCCAAGAGCTCGATGAATTGAGATTGGAGGCTTATGAATCTTCCATTACATACAAAGAAAGGGCAAAAAGATGGCATGACCAACGGATTAAGAAACCCAAGGAATTTTCTGAAGGAGACAAGGTCCTATTATATAATTCTCGTTTAAGGCTATTCCCTAGAAAACTTAAGTCTAGATGGTATGGGCCTTTTACTGTAAGGAGCTCCTCTAAAACCGGAGCCGTTGGGTTGGTTGATGACGAGGACAAGGAATTCTCCGTGAATATACAACGAGTCACGCATTATCAAGAGAATAATAATGAAATGATCAATGAGGAAGACATAACTCTTGATGATGAAGTAGGATAGAGTAGAGTGACTTTGAGTCTAGCTACAAGACTCGTTAATAAAGAAAAGAGCTTCTTGGGAGGCAACCCAAGCTTTGTGTGTTTATTTATTTGTTTGTTTGATTTTATTTGCTTCTGTATGTTTGTTTTTTTTATTGTTATTGATTCATGTTTCAAAATTGTGAAAATACTTTATTTTGTTTTTAACTCGTCTTAACTACATATAAAGGTATTTTGCAAAAGATAAGTGTAAGGGAAATCCAAATCGGTTTATAAGAATAAATGAACATGAATCATAACAATATTAAATTGACATACATATTAGTAATTGTTTTAGTCAAATGCTTGTATCGAGTCATAATGATATTTTGCAGGATTTCCAGGAATTAAGAATTGAGTTTTTTCAAAAATTTTCCAGAAACTTAACATGAAAAATCTGTTAGATCACATCTGACGGCGTCAGCCACAATTTTCTGGAATTTTTGAAAGTTTTGTTTTTCTTCTGGAATCATAAAATGCTTTATAAAATCTCTAACTTATAAACTCCAGGAATCTGCAAAATATTCATTCACCAAGCATTATATCCTTATACAGATTTATCCCGCCGATGTTATGCAGGTTTTCGTGTTTGTTTTCTCAGGTTTAACAGGTTATTTTGGACAAGAAGATGATTTATATTTCGGAAGGGAAGCTTTGAGTGTTCATTTTCTTGGAAGAAGATCTAACCATGTTACCCCTTTATCTACCGAGCGAATCAGGGGAGTATTTGATTTCATTCTTTTACCTTATTTACTTTTACATCTTATTATTTGAACATTGGGGACAATGTTCATCTTAAGTGTAAGGGGGGGGGGGTAAATTACGATACCTTAGAGAATGCAATTACGCTTGATTTTTGTTTGTTTAATGGTAGATGTGTAATAAAACTGAGAGAAATACCTGTTAGGGCAATTTTAGTGCCAAATTTAAAATTTTTTACAACATTTAGGAGTGAAACTTTGGTCTTAATGAGCGTCTCATGGATAGGAGTTATATGACTAGCAAAAAACCGTACCACTAAAAAATTTTCCACCCCAAATATGTGAGGTTCGCCCCTAGAATTGGTAGGAAAAGCATTTATGCTATGATGTGTGTACCGGTAGCACTTAGATTCTAGAACTTGCGTTAGGACCATCCCAAATCCACAAGTGAGACTACATTCGTGTAGTTAGATTTACTACATGATAAGAGGCATTAGGATTAACCCATTGTTTTACACCTGTGTTTTTGTTATAATTACATTGACTTCATTGGTCAAGTAATTCTCCCACACCCTTAGCGTTGTACTCATTTTTAGTACACGATACCCCTAGTACACCCCTCCGAGCCTATCTTTTCGTTTCTAACTTTAAGCATTTTACTTAAAGGAAGAATTTGTTACACCCCACTTAAATGTACACCCAAATCGCCTTAGCCTACCTTGTATGCACTCACCTTTAGTGCATTATTGTGACAACATTTGTTTAAACCCTTAGTTAATTATCTAATTGATTACATGGTTGCTAAGTCGAGTCATATCCTTGTACATATTGTTTTGGGACGATTGGGACTCATGGGTAAAGTACTAGTGTAATGGAGTAATGGGGAAGAACAACATTATTACCCCCATATGTGCTAAATTTTTTAAAAGTACTCCAAGTGTTTCGATTATCTTAATTCGAGTCATTAGAATAGTTATTTGTAAAGTATGTAAAAGTTCAAGTGTAAGGGGAGAACCGAGGCCCCTATGATGTATTATTTTGGATGGTAGGGCAAAAGTGTATGAAAAAAAAATCAAGAAAAATACAAAAAGAAATGAGAAAAAGAAAAGTAGAAAAAACATACGGACTACCATCCCGTTTCTTTTTATGTTTATTTTATGTTTATTAGTTTTTCATTAGCGTTAGTTGAGTCTAGTCTAGGCTTAGCAACGCCATATTGTACATGTAATTAATCAAGATCTTTAACTCGCCACCCGTAAAATATCCCTTATCCAACAAAACCGTGTTTATCATATCCCTACACCTCATTATAACCCTTTTTGTAAAGCCCTCTTTGATAGTTTATCTTAGGTGCTTACGCCTAGTGGAGAAGGTTTTCGATCCTTTCACAAGCCTATGGTAATCTATTTGCTATGACAGGTAGTGAGAGAT
Source organism: Artemisia annua (assembly GCA_014162995.1). Classification (NCBI taxonomy): domain Eukaryota; kingdom Viridiplantae; phylum Streptophyta; class Magnoliopsida; order Asterales; family Asteraceae; genus Artemisia; species Artemisia annua. The sequence continues at coordinate 122,122 of LBNU01012184.1, forward strand.
ATTGTTCATTTTCATTTATGAGAGATAATTCTATGACACCTGAGAGATGTGAGTATCTAAACACTACTTGTGAGGTGCTAGTGTGTAATCTCCGTGCTTATTATGATTAAAGTGGAACGATTATTTGTTGTAATTACTTTTATATTAGTGTTAAATGACCCCTAACTTGTATTTTGATTAGAATAAAAGCGCATTTGTTTGAGGACAAGCAAATCTCAAATGTAAGGGTATTTGATAAGGCGAAAAGTGTACCGCTTTTCGGGGGTCATTTAAGCCCTAAATTGTATTTATTTGATCAATTATTGCCCTAAATCGTTCCTTTTGGCATTTTAGGTACTTTGGAGAGAAATTCTGGAAAAGGAAGCATTTTGGATGTTTTTGGAGCATAAAAGTGTAGAATTCGACAAAGTGCTAAAATCTGCTGGAATAGTACCCGTGACGGCATCAAGCATGGATGTGACGCCGTCAAGCCTTGATAGGCCAGAATGGATTTTAGGAGATTAAAGGGGGACGGCGTCAAGAAGGCCATTAAGAAACCCTAATCACGGCGAGGTGACGGCGTCAAGGATATAACGTGACGCCGTTAGATATGATTTTCTATATATATATTCTCATAATTTTTAGTCATTAGTGTGGAACT
>LBNU01012185.1:5843-21452 GCA_014162995.1 Artemisia annua
TATTTTGTAGGTTACTTCACCCTTGCATCATATACGTTGGTACCCTAGCAACGGGGAGTATTGATCAAGGGGGAGTCAATCATACACTAACCTTTATTTTGTAGGATACTTCACTCTTGCATCATATACGTTGGTACCCTAGCAATGGGGAGCATTGATCAAGGGGGAGTTACAATCATGCACTAACCTTTGTTTTTGTAGCTTTCTTGATTGTTATATACGTTGGGACCCTAGCAACGGGGAGTATTGATCAAGGGGGAGCTACAATCTAGGGGAAGCATGAACGCATTCATTTTCACTCTCATTCTTCGACACAATTTTGTGCTTCGACAAAAAGAAAGAGATAAGTCAACATAGTCCAACATGCATTTCATTCATAATGCATTTTTCATATAATTTTCATGTTGCACAACACTAACCTTGTTGTAGGTCAAGCAACTTAATTTGATCCATGGATCCGCTAACAAACCTTAGGAAATTGGAGTTAAAGGATTAACTTCACTAGGGATGATGCAAGCTCGCCATTTCGGGGAGAAGTTAAGTTAACTCCAAGGACACACCCCTTTTTGTTTCGACAAAGGGGGAGAAGAGTGTAAACGGAGAAGGAAATGTAGAAGGTGTGTTGCGGATACAAGTAAGTAATACGGACACAAGTAACTTTTTACATTTCACGTTCTATCACGTTTACATATTTTGTCATCATCAAAAAGGGGGAGTTTGTTAGTGCAAATATTACGATATTTAATCTATACGGTCTCGTTTGTTTTGATTGATGACAAACGTATAACTTGATACATAACGTAAAATGTACAAGTTACTTGTAATCATATTTTGTCTCAACAAACATTCAACACCTCTCAACGTCTCGAGTCATCGTATGCTACAACACAGGTTCGTACATGTTTGTTATGTAGCATTATGATCAAACCCCTTGACTAACCATTAAGAATGACTAAAATACTTTTAGGGTCTTTAAGTGTTTTAAGTGTCAAAGTGCACTTTAGGGGTCAAATAGAATAAGTGTCACATTAGGTGTCTAGATAATATTAGTAAGTTTACAATATATAAAAATGTGTCTTATAACAACATAAGTACATAAAACATTTTTAGTAACTTACTAAATATTATATAGCTAGCTAATATATTTTTCATATACAAGTAACTTATCTTTTTAAGTTAGTATATACATTTGTCTAAATGTATTTTTCATAAAATGAAAAATTATATTTGAAAATTACCTTGGTCAAATATCATTTACTAGATGTGACATTTGTGTGTTTGACTTGCCAAGAAGTTCTTACACATTTTGGAAGTATTCTTTTAAATGTGTCTTGTCACATCATGCATTCATGAATAGGGAAGTATTCTTTTAAATGTGTCTTGTCACATCATGCATTCATGAATATGTTGTGTGTTTGACTTGCCATGAAGTTCTTACACACTTTGGAAGTATCCTTTTAAATGTGTCTTGTCTTGTCAACATTAAGTTAAAAGTCTTGTCAATGTTGACTAAAATAGTAGTGGTTTAAGAACATGGTTTTTACCTTTGCTAGTTTTAAGAACATGGTTTTCTTTACTTGTTTTGCCTATAAATAGAGCAAGTTGTTTTCACTTGAAAACTTGATGAAAATCCACACACACATAGTGTAGTAGAAAACCATGTAAAAACACCCATTAGTCACCCTTTCTATAATGATCATAATGCTTCTAACATTCATCTTTGTTGTAAGCATATCATACTTCATGATCCACCAAGAAGGTTAAAAGATCTTGAAGTAATCATTCATGAAAGCATTCCAACATATGAAGATTCAAGGGCACTTGGCATCCTCTATGATTGAAGACTTCTTATTCAAGAAGTTCATGTAGATTAGTCATTTTACATCCATTAGACTTTTATGTCATGGATCATCATTATGTCATCTCAAGATAGATTAGATGGTTTATGTGTTTGTGCCATAAAACACAAGGTTTTTATGTTGGGCCACAAAACATAACGGGAGTGGTTGTACCATTGTAAAAGAACTATCAGGAGTGGTTGTACCCTTGGTAAAGAACTCGACATCTAGCTTTGTGTCGGTAAAATTGTAAGCGACGATGGGAGTGGTTGTACCCTTGTAAAAGAACTCGACATCTAGCTTAGTGTCGGTAAAAGTGTAAGCGACGATTGTAAGGTTTTCTCCGCCAAGAAGGGAGGTTGTTGATCTAGTGAAGTAACTCTCGAGTTGGGTACTCGGGGCGTGGACGTAGGGCAAGGACAAAAGAGGTCCTTGTAGCCGAACCATGATAAATACTCATGTCGTGAATGGTTTGTACTTTCCTTTTACTTATTGCTTTGCTTTGATGTTTGCATTATGTGATTGTGTGTGTTGTGACTTGTTGATTGTACTTGTGTGATAACATGTCTTAAGTTATGTTGGTCATAAACAACAAGAAACGTCTTTCATATTACAACAAGCTAAAATGGACATTTGATACAACAAGTAGTAAAGTTTTTAAACAGGAACGTATTCACCCCCCTCTACGTTTTCACAAGATCGTTAAATTTTAGATTACAAAAATAAATAATGGGAAGAAGATTAATCAGTGGGAAAACTAAGTTGGTAAAGAATGAATAATTTTCTCAAGTGTATGGAATTAGGAAAGAAGTAAAGTTGCAGGGTTGATGAAGCAACGATCAAGAAGGATGGATGGAGGAAGGAAGGAAGAAGGGCGGGAGGAAGAATGAATAAATTCTCATTACCTTGTAATAGTTCGTAATTCTTAGTTATACTTTGTAATCGATTTTGGGCATCATCCTTCTAAACCTAATCTAAAAATAAAACAATGTAAAACCAACTTTGTAAGGTTCCACAGTGAGATTTGTGCATGAAAAATTGATGATGATGTGGTAGTGATGTGGCAATGCATTGAACCCAGTTGGGTTCCACGCATTGAGAATGCTTTTACAAAAAAAAAAAAAAAAACAGTAGGAGGATATAAGAGATTCATGAGAGGATGGAAGCATTTATTCTATTTTGGGTAATCATAGTTTTCGACCTCTTAACTGACTAATCTATGGGGTTTGCACCCATCGTCACATAGACTCAAACTAGGTAAAGTTCTCCTTTTTCAAATGGATGGATTCATAAGAGGAAGGACGTGACTTTTATAAACGATGAAATTTAATTAAAAAAACTCTCTAGCAAGGAGCTAGATGAGGAATTACAAAGGATTGTTTAAACAAGAGTTTCAACATAGAGCTTTATGACCTCTATGCTTAAACCAATAAAAAGAAAACATACGAATAAAATCGACTAAGTATCTTTTCATCATAAGATGAGCATTAAACACGACACTATTCCGATACTGCCATATAGACCATAAAACTGCCAAAGTAATGCAATACACCCGATCTTTCGAGACCCTTGAAGCTCTCCAATCTTCGAACCATTATTGCAACCAATCAAAGCAAGAAGAAAACGGAGGCATATTAACACCAAACAAAACACGAATAAGCCGCAATATGTTAATAGCCATATCACACCTGAAGAATATGTGTTGCATGAAGGAAATGAAATAGAAGAAATTACTATACCCCGCGAAGATAGATTTAAATGATTCGATAGTTTATCCCATATAAGACACCAAATGAATATATACCTTACGGGGTAAGATTTTTGACCACTTTGTACTTGGAGAAAGTGACGGAAGAATAGCGTTATCCACATGAACACGAGTATCATGCACAAAAAACACATCATCATGAACAATTCTCCATTGCCATGAATCTGGCGAGCTATTCACTGAAACATTGACAACTTTTGATAACAAATTCTCCAAAGCTTCTTCATTCCTGCTTCCTAGATTTTGCCGAGACCAATTTCATGACCATAAGTCGAAACCATAAGCCGAAAAGAGTTTTTAGTAAAATCTTGAGCTTTTAATAAGTTAAAGCGCAATAATACTCTGAAGATAATATCTATTTATTTATTTAAATTCCATTTTATTTAGGGAAAATGATAAAAAAAAATACATTGAACTTGACACTTTTTCCCATTGTATGTTGCCAACAATTTTTTTTCATTGTAACACAAAACTTGACATTTTTTGTCATTGTATGTACTAAGCGTCGCATCATTTGTCCTTTACACTAACGGTCGTTAGTAAATAACTTAAAATTCCGTTTTCTTCCGATTTTACACGTTTTCATCCGTTTTCTTACGTTTTTGTCCGATTTTACACGTTTTCTTCCGTTTTTTTTTCGTTTTCGTCCGTTTTTTACGTTTACGCCTATTTTTTACGTTATCACCCGGTTTTTTACGTTTTATTTCATTTTTTTACGTTTTCGCTCATTTTTTTTATGTTTTCGTCCGCTTTTTACGTTTACGCCCGTTTTTTTACGTTTTCACCCGGTTTTTTAAGTTTTTCTTCCGTTTTTTAAACCTTTTCGTCCGTTTTTACGTTTATGACCAGTTTTTTACGTTGCCACCCCTTTTTTTTTTTTTTTTTCTTTACTTTTCTTCCGTTTTTAACCTTTTCGTCGTTTTTACGGTTTACGGCCCAGTTTTTTTTTAGTATTCACCTCGATTTTTTTATTTTTCTTTTGTTTTTTTACGTCCGTTTTTTTTTTATGTTTTCTTCGGTTTTTTTTACGTTTTCACACGGTTTATTTTTACTTTTTCTTTCCGTTCTTTTGTTAACGCTTTTGTGTCGGCGTATACGTTTACGCTCGTTTTTTTCACGTTTCACCTGGTTTTTTTTTTTTACATTTTCTTGTTTTTTATCGATTTTACCGGTTTTTTTATGTCTTGCGTGTTTGTTTTTTTTACGTTTCATCCATTTTACGATTTACGTTTTCGTTTCGTTTTTTACGTTTCTCCGGGTTTTTTACGTTACCCGGTTTTTTTACGTTTTGGTCTGTTTTTTTACGTTTACGGGCCGAAAGGCAAGCTAAGACATAAAGAGTAAACCATGGACAATATGCGTTAGATACTATATATCACCCATTCATGAGTAGATAGTAACGAAAACATTCATATGGTTTATAAACCGGTTTATTAGGTCAAGAATGGAATTCCCTGAGGCTAAGGCCAGGTCTCTCAAGAAAGAATTATAGATTAGAAAGAATATATCCCTTTTTAGGAGTAAACAATAACTACACCCATGGTGAAGAGCGTGAACTAGGTAGGTTATGATGAATGGAGCACACCCGTTTGAAGCATATAATTCATCCACCACTCCTCGTTCCTACACAGACGGCAGGCTATTATTCACCAAAAAATCGTGTGTATCGCTANAACCGGTTGAAAACGTAAAAAAACGGAAGAAAACGTAAAAAAACGTAAAAAAAACGGGTGTAAACGTAAAAAAACGGACGAAAACGTAAAAAAAACGGACGAAAACATAAAAAATGGGCGAAAACGTAAAAAAACGGAAGAAAACGTAAAAAACCGGGTGAAAACGTAAAAAAACGGGCGTAAACGTAAAAAAACGGACAAAAACGAAAAAAACGGAAGAAAACGTGTAAAATCGGACAAAGACGTAAGAAAATGGATGAAAACGTGTAAAATCGTAAGAAAACAGAATTTTAAGTTATTTACTAACAACCGTTAGTGTAAAGGACTAACGATGCGATGCTTAGTACATACAATGACAAAAAATGTCAAGTTTTTTGTTACAATGAAAAAAATAATAGTTGGCAACATACAATGGGAAAAAGTGTCAAGTTCAATGTATATATATATTTTTTTTTTTTTGTTTTTTTTTTTTTATTTTATCATTTTCCCTTATATTTATAACTAACAATTCAACATATTTTTTCAAATATGTCGAAAATTAAACGTTGACTCCGGCTCACATAAAGTACAACTCTTGATGTTGCTAAGCACACCTGATATGTTGAAAAAGTGAGACGCTTACTCAATATATATCATAGCAGGATCATTTGTAATATATCAGCATCCATATATATCGGCCAAGGCAAGTCCTGATAAAAGATTGTGATAAATTCACTAGAAAAAATCATCCATAAAAGTTTGCAGATTAAAGAAGAAGATGATTTTTATTAGGGAAATTTGTAATAGTGACCGAATATGCCACTTACTAAGTGATCTGACTCCGCTTTGTGGCATATTACTGAATTCGTTACTTAAATTAGCATGACCTGGTCAAAAGTGTTAACCTGAAAGGTAAATGTTTCTATTTGGCGTCTTATTTTGGATCGACTTCCTACTCAGTTAAACTTATCATTGAGGGGCCTCGAGATCCCTTCCACTGAATGCCCGATATGTAACATTGGTATGGAATTAGTTGACCATGTTTTCTTTGGATGTGAGTTGGCTTATAACATTTGGTGTTTGGTTCGTGTATGGACCGACATTGATATGCCATAGTTTTCTTTTTTGTTCGAAGATCGGAGAGCTTCAAAAAGTGATAAAGATCGAGTTTATGTAATTACGGTGGCTTGGTTTGTGTTTATGGCAGTATCGTAATAGCGCTACTTTTTCTTCAAATTCAATGAGGAAAAGTGATATTTTTTATTCAAACTATCTGTTTTCTTTTTCTTGGTTTAAAAGTAGATGTCGTAAAGTGATCTTTGTAATTTCTTTTCTATCTACTTGTTAGAGAGTTTGTTTTTAATGAATTCATCGTTCTAAAAACATAAGTGAAATGACAGTATTACCATTACAAAATCTGTCACTCTCTTTCATATAAATTACATGACCAACGTCTTTTAATCCCATATATGTCTTTCATATAAAAACATAAGTGAAATGACAGTTTTCCCCTTTTTTTTCGCAAAAATATCGCAAACTTTGAAATATATTTGTAATTAACATTCAAGCATGAATTAGTTCATAGTCGAAAAGAGGATCAAAGAAAGGTTTGGTTTAGCCAACAGTCATGACCTTGGGAACATTTGTTCGCTTTATATGTACCCATGAATCTACTAGTCATTGCCTTAGAGTGAGGTTGGGAAAGCATTTGTCTGGAGTTGCTATTCCTTCTTCATCAAAAGAAAGATGCCTTGATACCAATATTAGTTGTCTTTCTTGACTATTGAGTTGTTGTCATACTGAATTCCATAGGTCTTCTCATAGAAATACAAAAAACTTCTCACCCGGTTCCTAGCTACAACCCAGCCTGAACCTTTAGATATACTTTATAGGATCAACAGCAATAGCTGCACGGAGTATGCTAGAATTCCTCGGTAGGTTCATTCGGGAAGTACGTCCCACCGAGGACGACTCCCATACAATTCATGCAACAAAACTAAATTTATAAACTAATTTATTCTTAAAAACTCAAACTTTATAATTTTAACTCTCCCAAACACACTCAGGTGGTGTTTGATTGGAACTTAATTGACTTAATATGAAAAAACTTAATTTATTAAGTCATGTGAAAAGTTGTTTGTTTGCCACTTAATCAAAAGAAATGGCTAGAAATAATAAGTGACAAAACTGAGAGTCTGCACATTAAGTAATCGTTAATTAAAATGACTTAATGAAAAAATTAAACAAACATTTTCTTCTAATGATAACAAAAGTGAAGATCTTAAATGAAGCTAACAATACAACTCTCTCCTTTTGAATATCTCTTTACATACTAAATTTTGTTTCTTAAGAGCATTAGGTACCGTGGTGCCATCAAGTTGGTGCCGTGGGAACTTTTTGCTGCCACGTCAGCAAAAAGCTCCACGGTACCAGAAATCCCACGGCACCACATTTCAGGGATATCCGTTGGCACCAGAATTTCTGGTGCCGTCAGCCATTTTTTTTTTCTTTACAAAAATTAATATATACATAATATAAACTTAAATAAACTTCATTAATATTAAAAACACACATTACATATTAAAAAACACACATTACATTTTTAAAAAAATGCATAAAATTAAAAACCTAGTACATTATATAGAAATAAAAGCCTATTCGTCGTCGGTAGGATACTTTGCCCGGATTCGAGCTTGTTGTGCTGCCACGATCCTTGCGTTGACCGGATTCATCTTGCTTGTATCCATTTCTAGCACCCGCATCTCCTCGACAATCTTTTGAGATTCATACAAATTAACTCTTGCGAGTGACTCTCGCTCGAGNTAGATTCTGCAAGGGCAATTTTTCTAGGCAAAACCAACCATGCGTCCGTACAGAATCTGGCACTAGCAAACGGGTATCTAACTTTGGATGTTGTTATAGTATGATTAAAAATTATCAAAGAATCTTGCGACTAAATTACTAAAATGAGACACAATTCTAAATTTATGTCACCAAAACAATATATACAAATTTTAAAAATTAAATATATCATAAATCGCTGATTGATCGTTAAGTAAAACTAATTGCACCGTCATGACAATCATGAAATCATCTTTAATTAGAGAGACACTTTTATATTCTTTCAACGGTTTTCTTCTTTCGAGTGTTTTTTTAGTATTCGAATTTACGTCCTGAAGAATCACATGTTATTTATAGAATTACATAGTTTTGTGATTTGAACTTTAAAACTCGTGTCACAAATTAGACGCGATTTCGTATTTTCTAAACTTTTAATATCCATTAGAAAAGGAAAATATTTTTATATATTTTTTTGTCGAAAATATAGAAAAGTGTCCGTCTACTGAAATTATAAAAATGTCGTTGTGAAGATATATAATTTATTTTCAAAAGAAAAGCGAAGAGTGAGGTTTTTTTTTTTTTTTTTTTTTTTTTTTTTTTTTTTTTTTTTTTTTTTTTTTTTTTTTGGAGAATGAATGGCATGATTTTGTGCATTTCATCTTTTATTTATTTATTTTTAATATTCACTCCATATGTACAAAAGCCCTCTTAAAGATGAAAATAGCAATAAGCTATACACACGGAGACGATTTTTTTTAGTAGATAGGTTAGGTATATTTCTTTTAAAGGCAAATTAAAATCTCACGCTATATAATATGCAAGTGTGCTTAGGCAGCTTAGCTAATGATTTAATGAACTTGAATAAGCTAAAAGAAACTATACGAAATGACTGTAACATATTTTATGTACATTTATTAAAGAATAGTTATTTGCTGCCATAATAAAGAAAAAGCTTAAGTATATATTATCACTGATTTTGCTTTAAATAGCTGTGACAACTTTACCCTTACCTTATATGATATATATGTAAGGGATATCTTAGCTACAATTATTGTAGCCAAATGGCTACAACACTCATAAAAAATACATACAAGATCACTCAGGGACCCACAGAATAGGATTCAGGGACCCACAGAAACACTTAGGGACCCACATTTTTAGCTTAGAATTGTAGCTAATTAGCTACAACAAATTGTAGCTAAGATATTCCCATATATCTATGCCTCCTTTATTCTTTTCTACGTATTCTCGGCTTTGTTTTCACATGCAGTAACTTCCAACGTTATAATTTTACCTTATCGCATGTTTTGCTATAAATTATGAAACCCACTTCACAAATTCATTCAGCTCTAGTCTTAGTTTCTTATTTATGCAAAATGCATATAATGAATATTGCTTTCTTATTTGTGACATTGTTGGCTTCATTTACTTCCATTTCACTAACACATGCTTCACCTCACTATCAAACACTAGCCCGTAGCCACCAGAAAAGCGGTTCTAACAAGTTTAATGTGCAACCACTATCAGATATCACGATCTATAATGCAGTTTTAGCCCTCCATGAAAATGCTTCCGTCAAGGCTTCGCCTTATCTTCTTGGCTTAAAGGTACATCCATATCTTTATGATAAAAAAATAAGATAAGTAACTAGTCACCTTCTTTAGATGTGAAATACATATTAAATTTGTTGTTAACTTGAAGGGCGAGGATACTGAATGGGTCAGCATTGAAGTTGATCATCCTGAACCATCTGCTGATGATTGGGTTGCTGTTTTTTCCCCAGCAAAATTCAAGTAATTTCTGCTTTATGATTTTTATTGGTGTAACTATGTAAGTGTCCGTGGTTATATATATAACCATTAGTTAACCTACTACCTAAGTTCATGTCACGTTTGAAAAAGAAACCCGATTTTTGTTGTCGTTGTTGATTTTATTTTATTTTATTTTATTTTATTTTTTTTATTTTTTATTTTTTTTTTATTGCTTGCGAGACATGCTTATAATCTTATTGAAATGGTTTATGCAAAGTATGTGCTGACCTATGATTATGTTTTAATGGCAGTGGATCGACTTGTACTTATGAAGATTATACTCGCATACAGTCTCCATACATATGCACATCTCCTATAAAGGTGACATTTCGTATTGCTACATGTACCTAACGCGTGGATTTTGAAATTCAAAATAAAATTCAGTAGTCTAAAATGTAGTCTAAAATTTACCTAACGTGTGGACGTTTCGTATTGCTACATTTACCTAACGTGTGGCAGTCACAAATTAATTGTAACAGAATGTAGGTGCATGCTCGAGTTAATGTATAGTAGTCTAAAATTCAGTATAAACAATCTTCCTAAGACTCCACAACATTTGGATGTTACTTTAGTTTGTGTTGCTAATGAATTTAGATGAATTCAAATTTGGCTTGCAATTTACCTTTTAGTATTATGCGAGATCATTACCATTTCACACCCTCATAAACCTAGCTAGAGTAACAATTAATTTTTAATCAAATTATATTCATCACAGTTCATGTTTGCCAATTACTCGAATCCAAGTTACACGACCACGGGCAAAAGTACATTAAAGTTGCAGATCATAAACCAGCGTGCCGATTTCTCCTTTGCATTGTTCTCTGGTGGCTTATCAAAGGTATACTTGTATGGCTCGATTTCCTTTTGTGCTCATCTTCCATTCTTTTTCTCTTCGCTAACTCATTATCATTAAATCACAGCCGAAGCTAAAAGCAGTCTCGAACACCATAACATTTGCAAATCCAAAAGCACCTCTTTACCCACGCTTAGCTCATGGAAAATCTTGGGATGAAGTGAGTATTTTAGCTTCAAACACAAAATACTTAAAATAATTTATTAATCATATAGTTATTGAGTGTAGCATACATCTGTGTGTCTAAATGATCTTTTGGTGTTTCAAAAGATGACAGTAACATGGTCCAGCGGCTACAGTATAGTCGAAGCAGTGCCATTTATCGAATGGGGTATGAAGGGCCAGAAACGATCACGTTCACCGGCCGGAACAGTAACATTCACCCAAAAGGACATGTGTGGTAATATTTTATTCTGTCTCGTAAGCATTGATGTCTTTAGTCACTATAGCACTATCCCCACGTACCATGCATATACAACTAAAATCGCATCATTTATACAGGAGGAGCTGCACGCGGTGTAGGATGGCGTGACCCGGGGTACATACACACAAGTTTCTTGAAGGATCTTTGGCCGAACATGGTGTATGTCACCCTCTTCGACTACTGAATAATGTTGTAAATTTTTGTTCGTAACGGGTCAAAATTATATTTTTTAGTATGGGTCAACTCGGATAGCGTGAAAACATGTAATAATCTATTTTAACATTACAGAGATTTTAAGGCATTAAAACGACTAGAATTAAAAATAAAGTTAAGATAACAAGTAACACCTCTATTTACAACCTAGTAAAATGTACTGAATGAATTGAACTTGTTTTCAGGTACACGTACCAAATGGGACATATATTACAAAACGGTTCATATGTTTGGAGCAAGATGTACTCGTTTAAAGCATCACCTTACCCTGGTCAAGACTCATTGCAACGTGTAATAATCTTTGGAGACATGGGTAAAGGAGAACGGGATGGAGCTAACGCTTATAGCAACAAGCACCCGGGTGCACTTAATACGACAGATACACTGATAAAAGATTTAGACAATTTTGACTTTGTTTTGCACATAGGAGATATGTCTTATGCCAATGGATACATCTCTCAATGGGACCAGTTTTTGGCACAAATGGAACCTATTACATCAAAAGTCCCTTATATGGTTGCTAGGTCAGTATTTTTTGTCCCTCTTGTAAAGATTTAAACTCGAATTTTTTTAGCTATTCCAAACAAAAAATTATAAGTACTTAATACACAGTTTTGTGTAAACTTTGGCTTTTGTAGTGGAAATCACGAACGTGATTGGCCAAACAGCGGATCATTTTACGACACTGATGATTCTGGAGGTGAATGTGGGGTCCCAGCCGAAACTTTGTTCTATTATCCAGCAGAGAATCGAGCTAAATTTTGGTATAATTGATATCAGTCGCAAAACAAAACAAAAAAGAAACCAAAAAGACATGTTATTAGGACTTATTGAAAACTGCTTGATTTTGTAGGTACTCGACAGATTATGGGATGTTTCATTTTTGTGTGGCGGATACAGAGCACGATTGGAGGATTGGTACAGAACAATATGCATTCCTTGAGAAATGTTTGGCATCTGCCAATAGGCATAAACAACCGTGGCTAATATTTGCTGCCCATCGTGTTCTTGGGTATTCTTCAAACGACTGGTATGGACAAGAAGGCTCGTTTGAGGAACCCATGGGTCGGGAACACTTGCAACAACTATGGCAAAAATACAAAGTGGATATCGCCTTTTTTGGTCATGTTCATAACTATGAAAGAGTTTGCCCCATTTATCAGGTATCACTAATTAGTACAAACACCCATGTTAAGGTGACAAAAATGCAAAGTATAACTATATTTAGTAACCTGCAACAAACACTTTTGCTATTTATATAATAGAGCTTTTTCTTGTGTGTTTGCACAGAATCAATGTGTTAACGATGAAAAATCTAATTACTCGGGCATTGTAAACGGGACTATTCATGTGGTTGCTGGAGGTGGAGGTAGTCATTTGTCTGATTACACTGAACTTGAAACGGTTTGGAGTATTCACAAAGATCGTGATTTTGGATTCGTGAAACTAACAGCATTTAATCAGTCGTCGTTGCTTATGGAGTACAAGAAAAGCAGTGACGGGAAAGTTTACGACTCGTTCACTATCACAAGAGAATATAAAGATGTGTTGGCTTGTGTTCATGATGGTTGTGAAGCAACTACACTTGCAACATAGATTTGAATTAGTTGGAAGAATTAATAAAGTACTTTGGGTTGATATTATGTTGTAGCCCGATGGGAATAAAAAGGCGAATATGCGTTGCACTGTTAAAGTGTTCATTCATTTTATTTTATTTTATTTTATTTTATTATTTTTTTTTGGGTATATTAAGAAGAAAACCTTAAATTTTTTTCGGGTAAAAAGGATTTTTCACCATGGTAAAATGCATTACACCAAAAACATTGAAGTAAAAAGGATGAGGGTGAATCCCTCATCTCAGTCCTAAAGGACACTTACAGACTCTCAATATAAGTATAACAAATCATACTTATAACTTAACAAAATGAAACTACCAATAATGACTAAAGTATATAAGACAAAACAATACTACTCAAGTAAATGCACTTAAGCTTTCGAAATCATTATGGCGATCCACATTATCTTCCACGAAGAGATCACGTATAATATGGCAGGAATGAACACCCAAGGGTAGTCCACAACCCCATACCATAGGAATCCATCGACTTACCACAAGTCCAAGTATCCAGCTTTCAAGCTTGTACATACAAAGACTCGTACCTTGCGAACCAATACAATGTAAGCTGACAATCAAAACACATCACCATGGCACGATCTAAATAGGAACGACCATAGACATAAGCTGGGATTTATTCCAAATCCCAACGTATAATTCAAACTAGGGCTTGATAAGCAAATGAGGTACATGAATGACCTAGCAGGAAACCGATACCAAGGGTTTAAAAAACCCAAACCACCAATCACGACGTCATCCACCTAATGATACAGAGCACGCCACCAACACCAGGTCTCAAAAACATAACAAGGGTTAACCAATCAACCCTACAAATAAATAAAGCTGCAACGCAGCTTGATGCAGGTTTTACTTACCAGGTCTTAAATTTATATTAGCTCGATACCTAAGGTCTACCTATATGCACTAACGGACAGAGAATATGGTCGCGTGTAGACTAGCAAATGGTACGGAGGTCGTCCCAAGAGCTATGTGGCGTGGATCCTATTTATGTCTAATGTCACAATTTTAAGTTGGGTTTAAAGGTTGAAATGATTAATTAAACTAATATTGAACTGAAAGCAAATAAAACAGAAAATTAAATCAAAGTTGTGAACAGCGGGAGAGAAGTGTACTAGCCTAATTAGTCATCCTATATTATTTACGATTATGTTTTCTATTAAACTATTCTCATGCTTCAAGTGGGGCGGACATATGTCACTAGGTTCATCTGGTCAAGTTCCCTAGCCTATATCCCCCAAATCCTGCCGGGAACCAAAGGCAGTACCCCTTGCTAGTAAGCCGACGTACGATAGACGAATTTGAGTCATTAAGTGCCACTACATGCTAGATTTATCCTCGTATGGTGTGGCCTCTCGGATCTTAGACTATACTCTAATTAATTAAGTTTATCCAACCCGAAAAATGGTCCGATGAAGTGGTCCGATGTTCAATTTGCACACAAGGTGAATGGTTAGTTGTCATCCCAACCATTTCCTCGCAACCTAACTACGCAAGGGTCCTATGGTCAATTCTCCTCACATACCAGGTATAACCGGTTCTTTTAAACTACCGCAACTAAAGGATCTACGATAAACTAAGCATGAACACACTAGAAGCATTATAAAAAGCATGAAAACATAATCAAAACAATATTGGAATCATAACTAGGCTAGCACCAGAGGTGCTTAGCCGATCATATTAATTACAATACTCAAATTAATGTTTAAACAAGACATGAATTCGAAATTTAGATTGAATAATTAAAAACTAAAACTTATGGTGTTGTAAGCGTGATCTTTTCCTTGTAATAGCTCCGTATGCTGTTGTAGAATGGCCTCCTAAAAACTCCCAACGATCTCTAACTTTGGTGGTGAGAAAGTTGTATGAAAAATGCAGAAATTAGGATTGTATTTATAGGCCCGACATAGCTACGGCGTAACTCTATTAGTGTGTTACGCCACAGCTAGTGTAATTGTGATATGATCTTATCCAGAAGCAATAGTTACGGCGTACTTGATGTAGTAAGTTACGCCGTAACTTCAATTAGGGTTTCTTCTATGTCGTAGTCTTCATGTGTGGCTACGCCGTAGCTTGACTCTGGGTCTTGGATTAATCTCGGTGTCATTGCTACATCGTAACTCAATAACATGGTTACAACATGTGACAACCGTGATTTTAGCAGGTTAGTTTGGCTAATAGTCTCTAGTTGTTTAACTTTGCTTGGTGTGAATTAAGTGTTTATGTGGGGTATAGGTGTGAGATAAGTATAATATAAGTATGATAAGTATAAATGTGGCACTAAATCCCTTTGCGTTTAAGGTTGTTAATATGATTTGAGAAGTATTGAGTTTGGGTAAGTTCATTTTGAACTCCTTTGTGGTGTAGAAATGACTTGTGTAGTTTTGGCGTTTTGTGGTTTTGCGTAACAAGTCTTCGTTCAAGTATTTGAGCGTTAGTAAGTTACGAGGAGATTGTTTTTATGAGTTGTGTTTATAAAGAGTGTGGAAATCTATTTTTGGAAACTTTGTTTTGAAAATGATTATTTTTCCGGTTTGTCGTAAAATGAAGGTTTATCGCGTAAGACGTTAGGTTTC
>LBNU01012188.1:4319-18272 GCA_014162995.1 Artemisia annua
GACTTATCTTTAATTGAACATGGAAGAATCAAGGGTGAAAAACCCTTGAAAAAGCTGTCAAAGTCGTCTAGGGTTTGTTCCCAAAAGTTGCACACTAATGAATGAAAAATAGAAAAGTATATATAGAAAATACTCTGACGGCGTCAGGTTATAGGTCCTGACGCCGTCAGCTCGCCGCGTCTAGGGTTCTCGGATGGTCTAGATCTACTTCTGACGCCGTCACTTGTAAACTAACTCTGGGCCGTCTCTCTTTAGCATTACACCTGACGGCCTAGGATTGTTAACACCTGACACCGTCATGTGTAAATATCATAATTCTTGCTTAGAGCGTCACGTATAGTCAGATTCCACTCCTTTGTCTTGGTTGTCTGACGGCGTCACCTTGTGACTCTGACGCCGTCAGGAAGGATTTCCAGCATTCTTTTGAGACTTTGTCGTTTTCTTCACTTTATGCTCCAAAAAGGCCTAAAATTATGTGTTCTCCAGAATTCTTCTCAAAAGTACCTAAAATGACAAAAGGAACGATTTAGGGCAATATTTGATCATATTATCACGAATTAGGGCTTAAATGACTCTCTAAAATGGGTACACTTTTCACCTCATCAATCAACTCAAGAATAATCACATGGTTTTCATAACCATGCACATAACTAGCAACCAACAAAGCATGTGATAATCTATATTTAGGCCACTATTAAGCATGCATGTATTCATCTAGGAAGTGTAACTAAAAGTAAAAAATTATGATTATCTAGAAGAATGCATGCAAGTAAATGACAATAATTAGTTAACCTCACAGTTTTAAAGGGACGGCACCATTAATTGTCACACGGTACCACTAAATTTAGTGGTACCATGGTACCGAGCCAGACAAAAACGCTCTAATTTTTGTCTTTAGTGGTGAAAGTTTATTTGGGGGAGTTTGGAGCTGGTTTGGGTAAAATATAGTTGTTGGGAATTTTTTAAATGAATTTCCCAAATAATATATTTCCTTATATTTCAAAAATAATTTGTAAAATGTATTTTTGAAAAGAAAGTTTTGTCAAGCTAAAAATGTGAAGTTCAAAACACAAATTCATTTCTTTGATCATTTGTCAAGTTGTAAATTTTTTTGTTCATACCTAGAGTGATTAACGTAGAAATCAGATATATCGACAAAAAACTTGTTTACGTTAATTTTGACGCAAGATGTTTTCACATTTTGTTATCATCAAAACATAGATATATCGAAAGATGAGAATAACGTTTTTAGACATTATTTGCATTAACAAAAAGGATGACCCAAGAAATACCGATTCAAACTGGAAAAGGAATTGACAAAACAAGGACGACCCAAGAAATACCGATTCAAACCGGAAAAGGCATTGACAAAACAAGTAAAGCATTGTCAATTGTGCAAGGGTGTTGGTCACAATATTAGTACATGCCCGGATAAGGAAAAGTTGGATGGTCATGTTATTGTACGAAAAGCGTGCTACGAAGAGAAAGAAATCTTTTGAATGTGAAGATTTGAATCCTACTTTTTGTTTGAAGTGCTTGAACTATATTTTCAATGTCTTTTTTTCGCTACTGATGTGACCAACAGATGGTCACATTGTTGAATGTGAAGTTTTAACGAGTTAAAGTAATAAAATATCTTGTGTTATTTAGATGGGTGATGTTAGTCAACTGGAAAGTTAGAAAATGAATAATATAAAATCCCTTCTTAATATATTGCTTTGTTCGTAATTCGTAAATCAGTTATGTGATATGTTCTTTTGATTGTGTTATATAAGAGGATCAAATGTTTATAAAAAGGCAAGGGTAAAATTGGGAGAAAAGAAAAAAATAAACACAGTTAATGAGTTGTAATATTTTGAAGAAGAATCTTGTTAGCATTAATTGATGTTTGACCCATGCCACTATGGCATAAGATTATGAGAATAAATTTAAAACAAAAATACACCGTTGGTCCCGAAACTTTTTAGAAAGCATCGCCAGGGCTTCAAAGTTGTGAAAATCGTAGCCATGAGTCCAAAACTTGGGTTTTTAAGGCCGATTGCGTCTCTCGCCCCATAATGGTCAGCTCAATGTCCCGTTGTATGTCCTAAAATCCCGTTATCCGTTTTATTTGGTGGGTATACTCATCTTTTTATCGAGACAAGTTTTTCTCTCTCTCTCTCAATGTACTATCCAGTAGACGTCTAATCCATTTTTCCGTCATTATTTATAATATAAGTAGGTCGTGTACTCATTGGTCATCCCCAAACTTGTTTTGGAAGCCTACGCAAAAAAAAACCTTAATGCAATGTCACTCATCAAATTTAATAATCTAAGTACTACCTCCATCCTATTTTAAATGTCCACTTTGACTTTTCTGAGTCTTATTTGTTCAACTTTGACCTTAAATTTTATTATTTGTGTTATATAATATTTGATGCAAAATATATGAATGGATTGGGTTTTAAATGTATTTTAATTGATATAAGTTTTATCAAAGATTATATAATAAAAATAAAAATATTTAAAATCAAAGTTGAACAGGAACGACTCCAAATGGTCAAAATGGACATTTAATATGGGACGGAGGGAGTAATGAATTAATAAGCACCAACCTTGGATTTACTCTATGGCAAATTAGAGAATACCTTTCTTTGATGACCATGAGACAGAGCGAATGTGTGCAATCAGGAGATATGGTAAATGTCTTTTAGTGATAATCGTTTACGCTGATATTAAGGTCCATTTGTTTAGTGGGTTTTCAAATGGGGATGGGATTTGAGAACTCAAAACCATGTTTGGTTAAAACCCAATGACAAATATTAAGTAACCAACCCCATTAAGCAATTCCTAACTCAAGTGGTGACTTTTGTATTTTTATTTTGTGGATCCCATGTTTTTCTCACTCTACTCTTTCTATCTCTCTCTAAAAAATGCAATAAAATAGAAATTTTAATTTTGAAAATTAATTTAATTATATAAATATTCAATTCTCTCTCTCTCTCTCTCTCTCTCTCTCTCTCTCTCTCTCTCTCTCTCTCTATGATTAAACCAAATCCAAATTCTAATCATACTCCTAACTCAAATCCAAATCCTAATCTAAATCCTCTTATAAACCAAATGGCCCCTTAATTACTTGACCATCCATAAGGTATCTTCCTCATTGACAAATGCAATCTTACATTGAGAAATAAATTAACGATTTTGATAGTAATCCAAGACCAAATGAGGAAAGCATTGATGAGGCAAGTGTTACTGTTGAAACTAAGACCTTGATAGATCTTTGAGCACTCGTGAATCGTTAGCAATGTTTATGTAATCACAAACACACTAATAGAAAGTCTCAAATACTTGTATTCTAAAGCGGAAACAAACACAAGTAAGAACACAGAATACTAAGAACTCTTTTATCCTCTATGGATCTTTTATAAAAACTAAAACTTGTTTTTCAAACTCGTACATAAAATATAATAATATGTTCCTTTTATAGACAAGGAACCCTAACCCTAAACCGTTTCACAAGAGACGTATATTCTATAAACTATATAAGATATGCATTATCTTCCCCTAATAAAACTCATGCATATGCTAACTAAATTACAAAATACGCGGTTTATCTTTATCCGCAGAAACACACTATGCAAAAACTATTCTTCCGCAGAAAGTTATCTTCAGCAGAATCCATCAGTAGAATCCATCAGCGGAATTCTTATTTAGCATAATTCCCAACAATCCTCCCCTAATCTTGAATTTGACCTGGTTAATTTCAAGATTCTTGATAGATCTTAACACGTCAGAATAAGAGGATTGAATTCGAACATCAGCAGCAAAGAATCAAAACATCCACATCTCTATGAGTGACCAAACTTTATACTCCAGATCTTTGCCGCAACAAATGACATAATGTACATCAAAACTTATTAGTTTCATACTATTCTCATCACATCCAGGTTTGTTAACTCCTATGAGAGCTGAATCATTGAAAATAATGGATTTGATGTCTCTTTACCAATAGCCATTACTACTGGAGTAGCCAAATGTTTAAGTTCGAAAACTATGGTACATTGATAAACATATGATTTTTAGTAAATCATCAACTATAAACGGATTTGAGTTGTCTTTACCTGTAGCCGTTTGCTCAGGACTAGTCAATTCTTAGGTTGAATAAATCACCTTTGGTGAATTGATTACCAAATATGGTTTTCCACAGCCTTTACCACAAGTCATATCCTTGTGGGCTAGTCAATTATTTGGAATCCAAAAGGAAAAATCCATGGTCAATTGAAAACCATTCAACTCTTAGTTGTGAAGCATGGGTGAGTGGAGTACCCAATAGTTTTGAGCAAACTATTACAGCTATCAATAGATTTGACATGTCTTTACCAAAGTTGTACCCTTTGGACTAGCCAACTTTTGATGGAATAGTCAACATCATGGTAAGTTGATTACCATAAAACAAATGTACAACAAAGTTAAGTTTTTTTTTTCTTTTTCTTTTTTTTTACTAAAAATAAGAAAATGAAATAAAATATACAACATAGAATACCAGAATCAAGTAGAAGCCTGATGTTGCATAAGCTGAGACTTGATCAACCCAATCAACTATTCAGCATGTGTGATATCATTTGACACTGGATTAGGAGGAACTTCCAATCTCCTTCTAAGCAATCTTTTCAGTAGTTTAGGTGACAAAGGATAATGCTGATCAGAAAACATACAAACTCTCATCCCACACTTGGTCTCAACAACATGCACATTAGGATAAGGATAAAATCTCCATGTATCAACCTTCCACTTATGAGAATTCTTCCAGATAGAATACCCTGTACCATTTGGGGACTGAGAATCAAACAGAACTTGAAGATCTCCCAATAAGTACAACCCTGCTCCT
Organism: Artemisia annua; assembly: GCA_014162995.1. Lineage (NCBI taxonomy): Eukaryota > Viridiplantae > Streptophyta > Magnoliopsida > Asterales > Asteraceae > Artemisia > Artemisia annua. Next base: position 9,190 of record LBNU01012188.1, read on the forward strand.
TGTGGTTTATGAGATGCATAATAATGTGAAACAAAGGCATAAAGAGTATTCAGATCCTGCCTATCCACCAAATGAAGTATATCTTTCAAGAAAGTAAACTCCATAGAAGATGTGTCAAGCCTATAAATAGTGTTGATCTGTTCATTAGTCACCTTCCAATCTGTCAACACACTATAAGAATCCTCTAGAAAGGTTGTAGAAGACCCCATCTTGATAAATGTAGCATTATCAGCATTAATATCCACATGCTTAGAAGATCTAGGCTTCTGAGAGGTTGACTTCCTAGATAATCTCACAGATCTTCTAATAGCAATATGTCTCTTATGGGACATCCTTTTCTTCCTCCTACCAGGCACATATATCCCCATAGAAAAGGAAGGATCTACCTTTTTCAGATGCACCAGAGACATCTTCAGTAGGAATAGAAGATGTAGAACCAGAAGGAATAGAAGCAAAGACACCTTGGTGATACAACTTGTCCATCTCTTGCCTAGCTCTTTTAGCTCTAGCAGCTTCTTGTTCAGCTTGCTTAGCCAGAACTGCACGATAATTGGAAAGAAATTATCTTCCTTGATCAGCAGATACAGAAGAAGGAATCTCAGTTGTACTCTTCTTTTCCTTTGGATCATGATCAGCAGCTATTTGTGAAGCTTCAGAAGAAACAGCTATGAGAGAAGCTTTAGAAGAAACAGCTATGAGAGAAGCTTCAGAAGAAACATGAAGAACTGATGGTTGACTAGCAGATGCTTCCTCAGTAGAAATGGAAGACACACCCTGTGCATCAGCAGATGGTATACTTTCAGTGGATTGTACACCATCAGCAGTTTGCACACCATCAGCAGTTGTATCAACTTCTTCAACAATCTTTGGTCTCTTGGCAGTAGGAGCAGCTAGAGCATCAGCAATCCTTTTCACTTGAGAAGCTGGTTTAATTTGCTTCATAATCAAATTATACAACCTTATCAGCTCGGAATCAGGCAAATTCCAGACTTTCTTCTTTGACAAACTAGAAGTATAAAGAGCTACACTCTGATTGTAAACCACATTCCTCATATAAGACCTCTTCTGTGCTTCGGTAGGTGGTTTGTCTCTCTTTGCTTTAGCCTTCTGCGCTGCAATAGATTTTCTCTTGTCAGCTGCATCCTTTTTCTTTTGTTGTCCAAGAGCCACCATTTGTGCAGCAAAATTGTCTCTATCAAAAGCAGCTCCCATAATACTTTGAGCTAGTGTAGGATTGGAAGCAGCTTGCATAGTGTAAGAATCCCACTGCTCATCAGTAAAATGAATTGATTGGGCATCCAATTCTCTTTGTCTTTCAGGAGGCAAATCTAAAGTAAACTGAGCTGTAAGCTTTTGTATTAATGCCTTACTCTTCATGAGATCTTCATACTCTTTCAGCATCCTTGCCTACTCAGTTCTTTCCTTGTCAGTCACACACTCTTGACCAAGATCTTCCTCAACAAAAATACCTTTTCCTTTGCCAGAAAGATCCACATCAGGAACACTTGGAGATATCTCATCAAGAGAATCATCATGAGAGATATCCATAATTGGAACATCAGCAGATGCATCAGGAGAAACATGTGGAGAAGAAGCTTCAACATGAGCAGAAGAACCAGTAATGTTAGAGTCCAACACAACATTTCTCCCAGCAACAAATACTACTGAAGGATCTTCTGAACATTGTGCTGGCACTGAAGCTTCTTGACTTATATCAGAGGTAATATTCACCATTGGTACCTCATTGTCAACTTGATCATCAACAACAGCACTGTGTACTCCAAGAGACTCCATGGATACCTTGTTCAAATACTGTCTCCTCCTTTTTCTTTGAAACTGAATAGTCTCCTTTTGTTTTGAAGATTCAACAGCTTTAGGAGAAGAAATGTTAGCCTGTTGAGCCACTTCAGCCAAGAATCCAAGAGGATCCATTTGTCTCTCCTCTTGTTCTTCATCAGAGGCAATCACAAACTTTCTTTTCCTTTTCTGCCCAAGTTGTGCTTCTAAATCCTGAACCTTTCCTTTCAAAACCACAATTTCAGCACTAAGTGAAGATTTAATGTCTGCAAGCTCTGTTTGAAGATCATCAACCTTTTTTACATACCTGTTGAGCAAATCATATACAGAAGTGAGAGTAATAGGGTCCTCAGCTCTACCATCAGATTGCTCAGTGGTAATGGGAGCATCATTGGACCTTTCAGGAGAAATAGGCTCAAAAGTAGGAATACTTTCATTAATAGGCTCTCTTTCAGGACTAGGTGTAGGCAGTCTAGAAATCTCAGGTTCAAAAGGTAAAAGTACTTGTGTACCAAGAGACTGAAGAGTCTCTTCAACCTCAAGAACTTGCTCATCAGGAGCAAGAGAGATAGGTGGTGTGTGAGGCCTGGGTGAACTAGGTGATGGTGGAGGCTGGTCAGGAGAAGCATTTGATGCTTCAACAGTAATGGAAGGACCCTCATCAGTGGCAACTGATGGATTACCATCAGCAGCAACACTGGGAGATGATGGATTTCCATCATCAGCAGGATGTGGAGAGGTTGGAGCATCAGCAACATTACCCTCACCAGCATCATTATTGCCTTGTGGCAACATAGCTGGCAATAGAGGGTGAAATTCTCCTTCATAATTAGTTCTTATAGAAGCAAAAACTTTCTTTGTGAGTGCTCCTATGGGACAAAAGGTTCTCTCTTGGGTTGTTATGTCTAATATAATCTGTAAAAACCTAGGGTACATTAGAAACTTATGCTTTTTCCTTTGAATATTTTCAATCATATTATCAAAGATAAACTTAGAAAAATTATAAGTTAAACCCTCTGAAAGACATACTATACCACAACCCAATTGGGTAGAAAACTGATCCCATCCTCCTGACTTGTTGCTGATACACTGAAGTAATGTGTGCACCAAAAATCTCTACATAGGACAAAACTAATTTGTGCCACATGTCTGTTGCAGTACTTTGGTATCCAACATCTCTTAAGCCAGCAAGTATCTCTTCAGTGTTGGTATGATAGACACCACCTTCATCATCCAAATGTAGCTGTGTCCTAATCAATGATTCAGTCACCACATACTCTGCTCCATCAATAGTTGCTACAATCTCTGTGTCAGACCTCTTAGTAGCAGTTGCCCAAAATTGTTTCACCAACGATTCATATATCACATTAGGAGAATGTGTTAGAGCATAATGAATCTTGGAACGCTGCAAAAACTCTACAATAGGATCATATTGCTCATGACCTTTTGTCTTAGTCAGAAAAGCAACCTTGTTATGATCTTTCTTGAATTGAAGAAATGCCGTGTGAAGATTTTGTGATGAGCAGTTATGACTTAATCAATTGGGGAGTGGGTTTAAATTGATTGATAAGGGGATGAGTTATTTTGGGCAAAGTGATTCGAATTAGGTTATAAAAGGAAGTTACCCAATCATGGCCAAGAATATCGGAACACGTTGTTAACCATATCTGACGTGTAAAATAACTTCATCAACTTTCAAAATCAACTCTTCAGAAGAAACGATGGTCAATCTGCTGATCAATAGTCAATCAGCAGAATCAATGCAAGTGTAAAAATATCGTAAGTAAATATCTTGAGTTTTACTGTGCCACCGAACTCGCATTAATTACCATCAATCCTTGACTTTGCCTATAAAATATCCCCAAATCACTCGATATAGTTATCAATTATCCCCAATTATCAACAAACCCTAATTTCTCAATAACCTCACAATTGCCATCCCAAAAATTCTCTAAATATGAATCCTATAGAGATATCTTCTGATTCATCATCATCTTCTGAGAGCAATGGGTGGGGTAATTATTATCCACCTGGATGCCCTGAGAAACCATGGCAAACCAAAGAAGAGGCTCGCAAAAAGAGGCATGACCTCAATGCTCCTTTACATTTAACCTCTGATGAGGAATCTTCTGAGGATGAAGACCCATCCTTCATTCCTCCTCCTACTCCCAAAAGAACTCAGTTACCACCCTCTTCTTCGTCCATCCAATTGGCTTTTTCTTGCTCTCGAATAAGGACTAGAAGGGCCAATCCATCTTTACAACCCTCTTGTTCACCATGGTCAAGGAAGTCTAACCCTCCACTTCCAAAATTACAGGAAGTAGTGATTGGTCTTCCTGCTCCAGGATCTGGTGCTTCATACCATGGACGCAAGGGAAAAGGCAATAAGACAGAGGTGATGGAAAAAGGAAAAGGGAAGATGGAGTAGAAGATTATGTGATGTTGCCAGAGACCAAATTTAAGTGGTATGATGTTACCAGGGACCAAACATAGGTTCTTGAGCATCATCAACGTTTTCATCAATCCATCCTGTTCATCTTTGTCTTCAACATTTGTAATAGATGATAGGATTTTAGGGTTTTTGTAGTTGAATATGTATAGGAATGGTCTTTAATTATTCTTGAAGTTGTTTGTAAGCTGTAACTTGTTTCTTGAATGAATGAACAACTTTGAATTTATCTTTCATTTCACTTCGTGTCTTTCTCTTCAGTAGATATAATGAACATCACATGTATTCCACTTCAATAGAAACAATGACTCCATTAGAAGAAACAAACTTTAGCTTAGAGGACCTTGTTCCAAACAATCCAAACCAGCAACTACACACAGCTGTATTCTGTAAAACAGACATATAGTAGCAAACCAAACAAACAAACTAATATGCTAATAAAGACATTAGATTGTTAGTGTCAGTAACCTAAAATATACAATATTTACAATAACAATCAATCTATAAAGTTTACAACTACAATCCTCCCCTGAGGCATATGCCTCCCTTGAGGCTTATGCCTCCCCTCAAACTTTGCATTTAAGGGTTAACCATCCCAATGTGGACAACTAAGTATTGAAACCTAGGTCCATCAAAAGCTTTATTCAATAAATCTGCCACATTATTATCTGTGTGAATCTTAACCACTTTTATCAAATGCTTTTCATATGCATCTCTTATAAAGTGGTGCCTAATCTCAATATGCTTTGTTCTATTGTGAAAAACTGGATTTTTAACAATTCATATGGTACTTTGATTATCAATAAAGATTGTGGTGTTCATGAATTTAAACCCATAATCCAGCAACTGATTCTGTATCCAAAGTACCTGCCCACAACAATTGGCAGCAGCAACATATTCTGCTTCAGTAGATGAGGTGGCAACTATTGTTTGTTTCTTGCATTGCCAAGAAATCAATCTTCTTCCAAGAAATTGGCAACCTCAAGTTGTGGACCTTCTATCCAAATTTGCACCAGCATAGTCACTATCACTATATGCTTCCAACTTGAAAGGGGACTCTTTTGGGTACCAAAGACCTAGGTTAGGTTAGCCTTTGAGGTACTTGAAGATCTTTTTGACTGCATTCAAGTGAGAAGTAAGTGGTGTAACTTGATGCCTTGAACAAGCACTCACAGCAAATGTAATGTCAGGCCTTGAAGCTGTTAAATACATCAATGAACCAATCATGGATCTGTATAAGTGAACATTCACAGCAGGATCTGGTTCAATGTTGTTCTTTGGTTTAGGAGCTTCATAAGGTGTAGTAGCAGTTCTAATACTTTCCATGCCAAACTTCTTCAAAATGTCCCTCACATATTTATCTTGACTAATAAATATACCATCTAGTTTCTGCTTAACTTGTAGACCCAAAAAGAAAGTAAGCTCCCCCATGGCACTCATCTGAAACTCACCCTTCATTAAATTCTCAAATTCCCTGCACCAAGCTTCATTAGTGGAGCCAAAGATAATGTCATCCACATAAACTTGCACAAGTATAATATCCCTGGAATTTTTCTTAAGGAAGAGTGTTTTGTCAATGGCACCTCTTCTATATCCATGCTTCAGCAGAAATGCTGAGAGTCTAGCATACCAAGCTCTTTGTGCCTGATAGAGGCCATAAAGAGCTTTAACAACCTTATAAACATACTCAGGATGATCTGGGTCTTCAAAACCTTTGGGTTGAGTGACATAGACTTCTTCTTCAATCTCACCATATAAGAATGCACCTTTCACATCCATCTGATAAACCATAAAGCCCATATAAGATGCATAGGCCAAGAAAATCCTAATGGCCTCTACTCTAGCAACTGGTGCAAAAACCTCATCATAATCTATCCCTTCTTCTTGCCTGAACCCCTAAGCTACCAGCCTTGCTTTGTTTTTGACGACTATACCCCTTTCATCCCTTTTATTCTTCAAAATCCATTTTGTCCCAATTGCATACTTCTCATCTGGTAGAGGAACCAATATCCAAACTTGCTGATTCTTGAATTGTAGCATTTCATCTTGCATTGCTTCAAGCCAACTTGGATCTGCAAGAGCTTGTGGGACACTGGTTAGTTTCATTTGAGAGAGGAAACAAGCAAACAGACAATGTTGAAAGTCTGTGTGATTGTCTCTTTGTTGATTTGAGACATAGGAAATAAAAGCAACTTCTCCATACTTAGTTTGTTTCACTGTGCTTCTAGTTCTAACAGGATCTTGAGGATCACCAATAATATTTTCCTAAGGATGTAGAATGTTGATCCTTTTTGTTGCATTGGGGTTGACAGCAATTGTGGTATCAAGATTTGTCATTGTGGGTTCAAAAAGACTGTCATAGGAAGATGAGGTGAAGATGCCAGCTTTGGATTGATGATTACCAAGATCTGAAGGACTTGGAAATCTGGTATATGGGTCTCCAAAGTCTGTGGACACCTTGGTAGAAATGGGAGTATATGCAGCAGGATTGTCAGCAGATTTGATGACGTCAGGAGAAACAGGTGAACTGTTAGTAGAACTGTCAGCAGTATCCTGGTTTCCACTGACTGCTTGTGTTGATTGTCTAAGGAGTGCTTCAGTATCTTTTGCAAACTTCTCACCAAGCCTCTCAGCTTCTTGAGTGGCTGCATGCTCTTGCTTCTTGAGTTTAACAAGATCCTCTGCATATTGTGACTCTTCTTCATTCATATCAGTAGAATCTTTTGCACCATTACCTGCAAACTGGTTAGGAGGAAATGAAGGTACAACAATGGTTTGTTCATCAAGCTCAGACTCATCTTCTGAGTCATCATCTAGGACACCTGCATTGTTAGAGGGAGATTCTTGTGTACCTGCAGATTGGTTAGCAACAAATCTAGTATAACCCAAATAATCTGTTAAGTAATCCAGGTCAAAATACCAAGCATGACCTTGACCCTGAACATTAGTCTTTTCTTCTAGATATCTCAGGTTAAGAGTCTCCTCTATCCTTTTAGCATTTAGATTATATACCCTATAAGCCTTACTATGAGCTGAATATCCCACAATGTACCCCTCATCAGCTTTTCCATCAAATTTTCCAAGTGGATCACTAACATTCAAAATGGTCACTTGACATCCAAAAGGTTTGAGGTAATGAATAGAAGGAACTTTCCCAGTGAGAAGTTCATAAGGTGTCTTGAAATGATGTCTAGTGATAGATACCCTGTTCAAAACATAACAAGCAGTACTTACTGCTTCAGTCCAGAACATTGTGGGTAACTTAGAGTCTGCAAGCATTGATCTTGCAGCCTCTATTAAGGTCCTATTCTTTCTTTCAGCAACCCCATTTTGTTGTGGGGTTCTTGAATTGCTATAGTCCCTTTTTATCCCTTTAGAGTTACAAAGCTCTATCAAAACAACATTTTTGAACTCTGTCCCATTATCACACCTAATACCTTTAACCTTTTTGTTTAGCTGGTTTTCAACAAGGGTAACAAATTCTTTTAAAATTTGAGATGTTTCATCTTTAGTTTTCAAAAAGAATACCCAACAAAACCTGCTATAATCATCAGTGATTACCAAACAGAAGTACTTATGATCAACACTTCTTACTTGAGTTGGACCAAGGAGATCCATATGTAGCAACTGAAGAGGTTCTGAGATAGTGCTCACAACTGTAATTGCATTGTATGAGGCTCTGTATTGCTTCCTTTTGTTGCAGGCAACATAATTGTGCTTATTGGTGAAAACTTTAGAAGGAAGTCCTTGAACTAGACCAAGTTTAGAATGCTTGTTGATGGTCTTGAAATTCACATGAGCCATCCTTCTGTGCCATTTTGTTGATTCATCCAGGGATGCTTTAGCCACCAAGCATGTAAGATCACCTTCAGGTTGGACATCATTCATGTTGAATGTGTATAGGTTTTTGTTCCTTGGAACTCTCAGCAGAATTGATGTATCTTCTGGAAGTTTGAAGTCTCTAGAGAGCACAAGACATTCATCCTCAGAGAAGAAGACTTTGTTCTTTGTGTCACAAATTTGTGATACTGAGAACAAGTTGAAGTATTGCATTACATAATACACATTCTCAAAATCCAATTTTGGTGTTCTAATAGTTCCTTTCCCTATGATTCTACCATCACCTCCACCAAAAGTCACATTGCCTCCACCTTCTATGGGTACAAAATCAATCATCTTTTCTCTGTTTCCTAACATGCTCCTAGAACAACCACAATCTACAATGCCAACTTCTTTACTTTTCAGGGGATGATCCTACAACAACAACAACAAAATATACAAAGTATAAGTACACTTTGGAGACTCAAGTCATTACTGACTTGAGCCTGCCTTGTGGATCATAAGAGTTATGCCATGTATATGTACAGGATCCACCATTGTTCTTGGACCTTGTTTTATAGTTATGTCCCTTATTAGTCCAAGAACAACCTGCTGAGGGCTTAACAGCAGAATCCCATGGTGCCCCCCCACCCCATATACATTGGGTGATAATAACTAGGCCAAAAACCATTTGACAAGTAAGAATTATTAGGTCTATAGAATGGTCTAGCAACTTGTCTTTTTCTACTGGGTTGAAATGGTCTATCAGCAGAAATAGGTGTATCAGCAGGAACTGATTGATCAGTAGAAGCTGATTTATCAGCATAATTGGATCTGCTGGTTGAGTGAGTTGCTTGTGGAACATAAGAGGGTATATCATGGACATGTTTCCACATTGTTCTAGGGCTATTCTGACTAGCACATACACCCATTCTTTGCTCATGGAAATTACAATCCTTAATTAAATGAGATTTACTTCCACAAACAAAACATTTCTTCTTTTTAGAAGATTTATTAA
>LBNU01012189.1:2151-15185 GCA_014162995.1 Artemisia annua
CTAAAATATCCAACGAGTCGAAGTGTTTTCTTTCTTATACAAGAGAGAAAAGCACTGAGTAACCAACGAAAACACCTTAGGAGCAGTAACAAAATATCTCGAAAGATTGGGGTTTAAGGATTTCGAAACTTTGTCAAAAGTTGGCAGATTTTTGTTTTTGTAAAAAGCAATCCAAAAACACATTTTTAATCCAAGATTCTTGTACAACTAACCTTAAAATGATGAAATCTTAAAGAAAGTTGCAAAGTTTAACAACTTTTCAAAAATTTGAAAATTTTCGAAAAATTGTACAAAAGTACGAATCAAGATTTTTTGAGAAATTTTGAAACTTTGTTGATTGTTTGAGTTTGTAACACAAGTTTTGATGAAAAAGATGTGATAAAAACACGAAACAAACAAGAAAGTAACAAACTTTATCAAAAAAAAAAAATAACGACTAAAAAAATTGTTTATGGTTCGTTAGCAACAAAAACAAAGATTACACCTTCTTCTAGCTCTGATACCACTTGTTAGGTCACCATATTGTAAACACAAGTATAGATTTGATAGAAATGAGATGAGAAATAGAGTTTGGTTGATTAGATCAAATATGAAGAATAAAAGTGCAAGAGTTTCCTTATGTAAATTAAATAACCAACAAGAGAAAGGTTTACATGATGTTCCTGTTTATAGGAGAGGAGCTAGGGCAACATCCCTTTCTCCTTCCTTTATCTTAGACGTATGGGCTTAAGGCCCATTGTACGTATGATGGGCTTCATACGTTTACATGATTAAGTAATTATTCTAGCAACCTATTACAAATGATTAAATAACCGAGACTTGATAAAATGTAGATAAACTTAGGTTCTAACATATGATATAAGTATGATAGGTATGAATGTAACACTAAATCCCTTTGTGTGTGAGGTTGTTGTTATGATTTGAGGAGTATTGATTTTGGGTAAGTTCATTTTGATCGCCTTTGTGGTGTAGAAATGACTTGTGTAGTTTTGGTGTTTCGTGTTTTTTGCGTAACAAGTCTTCGTTCAAGTGTTTGAACGTTAGTAAGTTACGAGGAGATTGTTTTTATGAGTTGTGTTTATAAAGAGTGTGGAAATCTATTTTTGGAAACTTTGTTTTGGAAATGATTATTTTTCCGGTTTGTCGTAAAATGAAGGTTTATCGCGTAAGACGTTAGGTTTCGCTATGGGAGTGCATAAAATATGAAAAGTATGAGGTTTTGAGCGTAATAAATAAATTTAATAAAAAAAATAAAAAAAATATATAATAATAGGGGTGGCCGGTTTTGGGTAAAAACAAAGGAAAAAAGAAATCAAATTTGAGCACAATTACAACTCTAAATTAGGAAATTATCCATTAAATAATATAAATACATACCAAACAACCCTAAAACATTTTTTTAGTGTTTTGGTCGTTCAAGAGAGGCAAAGGAAGAAGAAAAAAATTAGGGTTTATAATTGTGAAGCAATAATCAAGAATCAAGGTAAAATTCTTAAAACCTATGTTCAATTAATTGATTAATTATTGGAATTCATGTAATATTAAGTATGATGGATCTAGGGTTTGTAAGTTTCGGTAAATTAATTAATTAAAACATGTTGGGATCAATTAATGATTATAATATGATGATTGGTGAAGAGAATTGAGCATAAAACATGCTAGTTATTGAGTTAGAGTTTGGACAAAAAGTTAGGGCTGTAAAGATACGAAGTTGCTTAATAGTTGGTAATGAGTTAGATCACGAATTTTAACTCTAAATTGTAGTTCAATGAAAGAGCTTTTCAAAAAGTCCAACCACGATTGATTTCGAGGTCGGGAAGTTAGTCTTTTGATTTTTACGAGATAAGGTGTCAAAGCTGTTAAACCGGGACAGAATTTGGGTAAAAGTTTGATAGTGCTTAGTGGATGAAAAAGTGTTATTAAGGTTAGCCCTTCTGGGAAAGTTAAGTCTTAGGTTATGTTAGACTCCCATGAAAAGGATTCACGATAAAAGTTGTGTAAGTATTTTTATAAAATCAAAAACTTTTGGTGTGCGTTCAGATCCGAATCTGGATAGTTAACAAGTTTTATTTTATTATGGGTACTTATGTATGTTATTAGACCTTGGGCTTCTGGGATTAGCTTGTATGCTTATGAGAGACCATGGGGAATTTTTGTTGTGAGTTTTTAAGCTTGTTTGGTCATTATTTTATGTGGGTGAAAGTACCCTAAAATTCTGCGTTTTCTGAGTTTATGAGTGCAAGGGATTTAGTGAGTGTTATTGGTTGTTAGTGTTTAGTATGGAGTCTAGGAGATCCATGGTGGATCATATGAACCTTAGAAATCCATCATATGAATATTACATGGGTTATAGCTTTTAGCTTGGCCATATGTAATGTGTATTTATTCGTGTGTTGTTTATATTGTGATTGGGATTTGTTGGAAGCTGCAGAGTTAAGGTGAGTTCATAGTCCCATACTTTTTACTTTGTTTTAAACATTGGGATGGGAATGATGCTTGTCTTTAATGGTTTGAGTTAATGTGATTATGTGAGTGATTTTAAAAAGGCTTGGACTAATAATGTTATCGTATGCATGCTATGTGTTGAATGATATGTGATAATGTTGTGTGGTCCAATTGGAAGGGAGTATCCAATTGGAGAGTAATACTCCTACTCGTTATTGTGTTGTATGGTTGATATGGGATCCAATTGGGAGGATGCTTATCCTGTTACTCGCGCATGCGACCCAATTGATGATGTGGTTTGGAGCGGGGGTCACGTGCCGGCCCGATGGTTGCCTTTTGTGTGATGATTGATTTATGGGTACATGTAGCTTGTATGATAACTATATTTATTTGTCCAGCTATATTTTATGATCACAGTGAACTGGTTGCCTTGAGAGTGTATGTGTGTCTTAAACCTATGAATCTCACCAACATTATGTTGACGTTTTAAGCATCATTTTCAGGTGAGCATTCTAACGATAAGATAGAAGGAAGGGACTAGAAGAGACTTTAGTTGCATTTGAGAATGGTTTATCTATATGTTTGGATTATTAATATGTTTGATTTTGTTGAAGATACTTTTGGAGGTTTGATTTGGTTATTTTCTTTTGGGGTATTGTTACAACACTTTGTGTTTGTACATTTCTCTATCTTATGTGCATGTAGTATTTAGACACCAGGTGTTGCGATGATATCCATGAAGTTACACACTCGCGTTTTCGCCTTGGCGAGGTGTGACATTGACAGTGCTCGGCTCAAGGGCACACTGAGGATCAAAACCTAATGTTTACACAAAGAACCACAAAATCATTTAGCAGACAATGTAGACAACTAACTGAAATCGCCCAAAAATGCGCGGAAACTGACCTTCTGTTTCCCGAGTAATTGTTTCATTACATGGCACGGCAACACACTTCCCTGAAGAACGCTTACGCAAGCCAAGCTATGAACTGGTTGGCTTCCGCCGCCTAGGACCAAAAAAATTTGAAGGTGGTGGACAGACCACTCCAGTGGCGGCACCATAGTGAAAGTCCATCTCACGTTTCGTGATACTTGGGTTTTTCGTGATACTTGGGTTTTGCCCTTGAAAAAGATCTACAACATAAACAGAACATAAGTAGGCCATCGCTACCGATAAGTATATCAAACATAGAGAACTAAAGCTGAGCTAACCTTTGGTAGAACCATCGCCCGTCGCATCATGCAGTTGACAATTAAGTGATTCATGTATAATGGAGCATTTTTTTTCTGGCAACTTTACAGTTGAACAATTTTGAACATTTTCAGAAGAACCTATTTGTTTTTCTTTCATGGTCACAAACAACAATACAGAGACCGTTGAAGAAAAGGAAAAACGGAAAAAAATAGAGCTATGGCCATTTTGTTAAAAAGTTATTATGGAGAAAGAAAAAGTGTCATCAAATGTTGTTTCGGCAAAAGAGAAGAGAGCAAATTAAGCCAAAGTAGACATCAAAAAAGTCAGTAACATCAATGGACAAAGAAAATGCCACACCAAAAGTACATATAAAAAAACATCAAGTATGTGACTAAGTGACTAACAACCCTAAGTGAGTAAGTGACTAACAACCCTGTACTAAGTGACTAACAACCCTCTAATTTAATAGAATGGGCATTTAAGGAGATGAAACCCTAAGTGATTAACAACTAAACAAAATCATGGGTCATTTAATTAGGCTTACATTTAATTCCAGCAAAACTGAAAACCTAATGTACTAACAACATTAAATGAGGCAACACCTAAATTAGGAATCATTAAACACATCCTTAGGTCTCATTCAATTAGACACCATTTTCAACTAAAAAACAACATTAAATCAGATCAACAACAGCAGAAAATAAAATAAATGAGACCTACTATGAAATCTTGGTAAACCTGAGCACACCGATCAAATTGATAAAAACTTTTTTTATCACTAATAATTGGTCCAACCACTCTAACACAACATTACACCTACTAAAAACCCATCTTGTGGCTGATAATGAGGGACTTAACTGTACATCGCAACAAATGGTCTTTCGACAGCCACAAATGTATTAAAAAAATGAGTTACTGTACATTTCCCTGTACACCCCCTCATAGGCAACTGTAGCAAAAAAAAACCCCCCGTTTTTTCCTGGATCGGGGAAGCCCCTAAAAGCTGCCGGAGTGTCTACCGGCAAAAGATCCGATTGGATCTCAAAGAAAAAAGAGGTGCGTGAGTGAGGGTGAATAGGGAACGGGTCGGGTATATGACAAAGAGTATACCCATTGGGCCTGACCCAACATACCAAAAACAAAGGAATTGCCACTTTGTTAGGCCAAAGTGGTTCCTGATAAATGTTATAATTTATAATGCCTACGTAAAAACTTATTGTTGTAACCAAGTTGGAAATTCAAAGCCAATTTCACAATATCTTGATTTATTTAACTAACAAACATTAACAAGGTATTATATTTGTTAATTTTATAACCGAAGTTATTAAATATATTAAAGAATAGCGATAATGTACATACAAAAAATTGCATACGAATATATCAATTATAGTATCATTTTTTATAACAAATAACAAACTCACTTTCATCCTTTTATTTAAAAAAATAAATAAATAAATAAATAAAAATAATAAAATAAAAATCTCTTAAACCGCTAATTGTTAAATAAAAAATTATACCTGACGAGCATTTGATTATATTTTAGTAGATGAACGATTGGATATATTTTTATATACACAAATAGTTATGACAATTTTACAACAATTATTTAGTGTACGAACTTTCGTTTTAGTGTTAAATCACATGTGATATATCATGCGAATTTTAATACTGAAAGAAAACGTGAAAAAATTAAAAACTTTGCCAAAAGTGTATGAAGGTGCTCATCTATTTACAAATATTAAAATACTCGTGGAGACAGTATAATTTGTTTTTCTTAACGGTTAATGCTTAATGAGATATTTAAGTATAAACATGAGTGTTACTGCATTTTCAATTAGAAATATTAAATAATATTTTATTTTTATTCAAAAGAAACTAAATGTCTGAGATTTTTATCTCTTAATATGCAGAATGTTTTTGATGTATAAATAATCTCTTATCACATATTAAAATTTAATGTTAGTGTTAAAGTTGTTGTTTTGAATAAATAAAAAAGTGAATGAGCAATATGTATTTTTGAAACACATAAATTGTCATTGTATTTGGAAAAATGTTTTGTGAAAAAATAAAATTAATAAGAAAAAAAGTAAAAAGAAACTTATGTGCATATTTGACAACTAAAATATCAACTTGGTCCAACTTAATTTTATGCTAATAAAATTTATTAGCATAAATAATAATAATAATAATAATAATAATAATAATAATAATAATAATAATAATAATAATAATAATAAAAACCTCGAAACACGAATTTAGGTCGGTCACAGTGGGGATGACGCTTCACCCTCACCACCAAGGCTCACGCGCCACCCCCACTGTGTGGATTACCCTTCACGCGCGACCGACTAGAGAAAAGGGAGAAGAGGTGAGGCTCACCACCATTCGTTTACCAAAGCAAAAAGAAGAAAACTGAATTTTTGGCCCCCCCCCCACAAATTGATTCTTTAAATATTTTTTTTTTAAAACTTCACTATTCTATTTATAATACCCTCAAATCTCACCATTTCTATACACAAATTATATTTACTAGACAACATCTTAT
Source organism: Artemisia annua (assembly GCA_014162995.1). NCBI lineage: Eukaryota > Viridiplantae > Streptophyta > Magnoliopsida > Asterales > Asteraceae > Artemisia > Artemisia annua. The sequence goes on from LBNU01012189.1 coordinate 8,337, forward strand.
TTTATTTACTCTCTTTTATAAAATGTCTCAACAAAACACTCCAAAAGCACTAAGACTTCAACAACAAAACGCTCAAACACGAAATTTAAATTACTGTCTCGGTCCTACTCCACGATCAAACTTTTGAGCTCCATCGCTTGCTTATAGAGACCAACAATACCAAAACCCACCATTATATCTCTGAAGCAATTTATCGGTCTACTCAGTTACAAGCATGCAATAAGTTGTATAAACTCGTATGTGATTTATCTACGGTACCTCATTGGTCCTGGCGATACCTACTTTTCTCACGCGTTAACTCTGTTGAAGAGCACTATACTAACTTAAATTTTTCGGGCATTATTTGTCTAACATCGGGTTCCTACTCCTTCAGTCCTAAGGAAGGGCACTAATGAAGCTATGTCAAGAGTACCAACCATAGTGATACGGATTACCATATAGCTCAAAGGCTACACTAGGATGACCTAGACAATAAACATATAATGCTTAAACAAATAAACGAGTATACTATTTGAACGATATATACATAAATTATCTAAAGAAATTCACCAAATCTTTATAAACGAAATAACATAAACATAATGGTCATAACATGGCTAACACCTAAGAGTGTTAGCCCATAATGTATGTAGAGTTACACAAAGCAAATACAAACGATAAACAAACGGAAAAGATAATGAAATCGATATGCAAACCAAGTGATTACATTTTTAAACATTTTAACCAAAGAAGTTGTCCAACAGCTCAAACTGGTTTGGATCTGTATCAAACATTTAGGGGACTTAAAACTAGAATCTAGGGGTCTAATTATAGTGCTTGGTAAGATAAGACATAAACCTAACTCCTAGAAGTGGAATTTTGAAAAATGATTATGAAACGAAGAAGTTGTAGGTTCGCGAATTTGGATAAGATTTTTGGATAAAATGGCAGATTAAGACTCGTGCCTTACAAGGTACTCTTTGGTGACTAAAACTTAATTTCACTAAACAATGCCATATTTTACTAAAAGTAGACACAAAAACCTTTGTTCTAAGCTTTGAATGACCTAAATTGTCCAAGAAGTGAGTGAGTTATGGCCATTTGAAGTCGGGAAAACCCCCTGAACAACCACTGTTTTGATACTTTGGTATAAAACGAAATGGTTACTTTGTTTTTCTAAGTATTTTTCGCATGTAAAAATTTGTAAAACCTCACTACCAGTTCATATGGGTGATAAAACTTTCTAAAGCTTATATGCGTATAATACATATTGTATCATTCCTAAAGCATCTTATTGAATTAGGTCGCATGTAGGATACTTTGATTCATTCAAGCTTTCGTACTTATTCTCGTTATCATTATTTTGCTGAGGTGAGTTTCATAGCCCCACTTTTACTTATTTACTACTCGTTTTGAACAACTTAGGGGTGAGAATACATGATCGTTTACTTATTACATGCTCAATTACTTTCTTTCGGACACAAGTACTTAAAACATTTCCGGATTCCCTAAGTTAACATACTATCCCGTAAGTCCCCACAATGTGTAACACCCTCATTTTCACAGTTCGCAGCGGATTTAGGGTTGGGGTATTACTTCATGGAATCACAGTCACAATAATAGAAAACGACTCGAAAAGAGACGTTTTTATATATAAGTTATCATTCATTAAAATATCAGAGTTTTCTTTAAGAAGAGGTCCCGTAAATCTAAGTGTGAAATAGTGTTTGAATGATAACAGGGTTAAAAGTCCTCCAAGTTCAGTGCCGCTCCATATCATAGATCCGTAGCAGCCATATACCTAGGATACATGCTTAAAAGTCAACACTAGGTGTTGAGTGAGAGTCATAGGTTTAAGTGATAGTGAATACAAGTTCCACAGGGTTCAGTTGTTACACCCTTCAAGGAAATTGTAGAGTTTGTGATAATTGCAATGCATGTACAATTATCAAGAGTGCGTTATTGCACTAAGCTCATGAAACACACGTTAACAGTCCAGATCATGGGGTCTGCAGACCAAACCATGATGATACGGAAATGATAACTTGCCAAAGTTAATCATTTAGAAGGTTCAAATATAATACTTATTGGTACCCCCAGAAAGAGGCAATCCAACGGGAGTTGTCAAACTCCAATAGATCTATCAATTATATTCGTGTTCACTTACAAGTTTTAGATTCATGAATTTAGTTGTGTAGTGGTGGCAAGTAGTTTACTCGTGCAATAACCAAAGAAAAAGACTTGTATTTGATTTAAAGAGAATATTAAGCATGTATCCCCCTCACAGGGTTTATAAAGCATTTAGAAGTGTGAGGCTATGAACTCACAGAAAAAGAGTGTGAGGCTACGAAAACTTACCTGGGTTTAGGGAATTCTTATTGATGTAAAAGTGACTCGGAGATTAGACCGCTTACTCACGTATCCTGGGGTTGTTATAGGTGTGGGTGTATGTCAAACTTTAGTTATCTTGTTTAAGTTTCTCAAGTAATTATTCTAAGGGTTTCTAAGTTTAGATATAAAATAACATCGTTCGGGCCATCATAATCCAGAATTACGTACTCCTCACATGAAGCTCCCTAGTATTGCATTATGTTTTTAAATATAATAACGTTCGGGCCATCATAATTAAGAAGTATATAACCCTCACATGAAGCTCCCTACTATTGTGTTATGTTGTTAAGTATTTAGGTTATAGATATAACATAACACCGTTCGGGCCATCATAATCCAGAGGTCATGTAGTAAACGTTTGAGGAGTCAGGGCACTTTAAATCGTAAACCCAGAAAACTCGTCAAAACGAATACCCAAATGAAACCCCTCACGTGAAGCTCCCTACTATTGTGTTATGTTGTTAAATAAAAGATAGTTTTTAGTTTTATATACTTCACTTTATACCCTTATAGTTTATATATTTATAAAATTTACCCTAAACTTATAAACTTATATCATTTAGACTTTTAACTATCTAGACTTGACACAATTAGTCCCTATGCTTATATATTTTAGGTAAATGAGAGAAATGACCCTTGGACTTATAAGTTTTCATAATTTACCATTTATACCCTTAACTTTATAACATTTGCAAAACTAGTCCTTATTAGTTTATAACTATTTTACTTTTTATCCTAAGGTTATATAAGTTTTCAAAAAGGGTACTTATACTTAATAATTCTAAGAAATGTCAAAAATAGTCCCTAGACTTAATATTTTCAGAAATTTACCATATATACCCCTATGCATGGAAAACTTTGCAAAACTAGTCCTAATTCCATGCAAACTATATTTTTATGAAAAAAAAGGTTTCCTAGCTTATGGTTAACTAATATTAGCTTAACTAAGTTGTCTAAACTAGCTTATAGCTTATGGTAAGGACTTATAGCATATAATTAGCAATTAGTCTATAATTAAGGTTTTAAAATGAAAAGTTCTAAAGGAAAATGATCAAGGATTAGGAAAAGGTTCTAAGGCATCCTAATACTAATCTAGTACTGTAATAAAGCTAGTAGAATCAAAAATTAAGCTTACTTGACAAGGGGAGGGTTTAACGTGGGCTATTTTGGGTTTTCTAAGCAAAAACAATTTCGACTAGGCTTTTAGGCTTATGGTATTTGACTTCTAAGGCTACAAGGACTCTTATACATCTACTAGGACCAGAATATGTGTGGTAAAGAAGAGTGAATAGGATGGTTTGAAAGAAATGGGATGTGTGGGTATTTATAGGGTCGAATGGCCTTGTTGGCCAAGAAATGAGTGATGTGTTGTCGAAGAGGTTGGGTGACTAAGGGTGGCTACTAGATGACTAGGAGGAGCTATAAGGTGACTAGGAGTGGCTAGTAGTAGCTAGGGGGTGCTAGAAATGGTTTTGTGGTGGTGATGAAGCCGCGACACAAGGAGGTGACAAGGTGGTGATCCACCACCTTGTGTGCTAGCTTAGGAGGTGCTAGGGAGGGTGCTTAAGGTGACTAAGGTTCTAGGCTAGGTGCTTGAGGTGTTTGAGGTTCTTAAGGTACTTAGTTTTAGGATTTAGGTTAAGTTAGGTTTAGTTTAGACCTAGTTTTGCTTAGTGAGAGATTAAGGTTTAGCTTAGGGTTTAGTGCCTAGATTAGGGTCCTATGAGTGTTTAGTGACTAAGATTAAGTCCTAAGAAGCTTATACTAAGTGTTGGTAGCTTATAGTAGAGATTTGGGATAGTTTAGACCTAGTTCCGGGAAGTTATGACCTAGTTAGGGTTTGTGCTTAAGAGACTTGTACCTAAACTTTAAGAGGTTGTACCAGGGTTTAGGGGTGCTAAGATATCCTATTCTTGCTAAAGTAACTGATACATAAGCCTTGAACACTCCCAAAATAGTTTAGATAAGCAATTAGGGTTTTGTAAACACATAGGCCTAATTAGGGTTTAATTAGTGTTAGAATGATAGATTACTTATTGTGGTTGTGTTGTGATCTTATGCTTGAGATACTTAAGAGTTTATATGATGTGTGTGTAGAGATATTTGGCTTGTGTAGATACGTGAGCAGGTCTAGAGAGTCATTCAAGTAGTGAATGCACATAAAAAGCAAAAATTTACCTGTGAAATACCAAATATAGGTATTTGTAGTGGGAATGATAGCGGTGAGATTTTGTGGATGGTTACAGTCTTACCCCCTAAGAAGAAATCTCATCTCGAGATTTAGTTGAACGTAGGGGTAGAGGAAGAATGAGTTGGCGATTCGAGAAGGTAGAGGTGATAGGAGAGGAAGAAAGGAATTATACAAACGGAGTAGGAGATGTTTGAACATGTACCTGATGAGACGAAAAATGTTACATTTTTAGGGGTCAGTTTGAGTCCTAATTCGTATATTATTGTATCGGATTTCACCCAAAGTCGTTTCTTTTCTCATTTTAGGTACTTTTGAGGAGAAAATCACAAAAGAAGCATTTTCGGGCGTTTTCGGAGTGAATAAGTGCGGAAAACAACATAATATCAAAAGACCCTAAAGTGCACAGAAGGTGACGGCGTCACAAGCTTCAACGTGACGACGTCAGGAACAACTGAAGTGAAGAAATTGGAAGTTACTCATGACGGGCCAGAGAGTTTTTGGCCTAGTTTGGTGACGGCGTCAGGGAAGGCCGTCAGATCTGGAACAAGGCGGCGTGACGACGTCAAGAAGGCCATCACAAAACCCTAATCGTCGGCGTGACGGCGTCACACCTTGGGCTGACGCCGTCAGCCCGTATTCTCTATATATATAGGACGAATTTTATTGTTTTAAAAGAGGAACTTGGTGGAGAACTTAAGGGTTAAACCCTAGCTCGTGTATTACAGACCTTAGAGGGTACTTTTACCCCTCTAACTTGCATGTTTAATCTAAGATAAGTCTTCATTCAATCCATACAATATGTCTATGTGTTGTATGATTTATGTTTGTGCTTTTCTTTCCTTTAACATGCTAGGCTAAATTAACTTGTGTTTGCTTAGATCTAATGAAACCTAACTATTGATTATCATGTGATGTGTATGTTGTGATTGTGATTTGGATGAATGTTTCATCTACGTTAGACTTAAGAAAACTGGCTAACCTCCTATACGGTAACAAGCTTGAACGTCTTAGGAAACGTGAATCGTATGTGCGTTAATCGATTTTAAGGTAGTATTTCATGCGTAGGTTGCTATCGGTGAGCTTATGATAGGATACTTGACGTATCGTCATAGAGTGAGGTAGGAGCTTATAGAGTTAGGGAATTGAACGCACTCCCTACGACTTGTTAGGAATACACCCGTCATCCACGCAAACTCAACATACTAATTACATGGTAAAAGATAGTTAGGGAGTAATGAAATCTAAGTAAACACTACTTTCCCCACCATTGTTTTCTCAAAACTTTAATTTAATTTGCATAAGTAGATACTTGGGTTAGTTGACTAGCAACTAATTCCGCCCACTCCTTCAAAACCGAGATTTTACTGCTTTCATAAAAACATAAAAATACAAAAATAATCATCCTCCACCCTTAGACCTTAATTAGAGTAGTCTTTAACCTAACGAACACTATTCCCTGTGAGAGAACGATCAATCCCCCGGTACTTGCCACTACACTATACTACATCGGTCAGGTACACTGCCTGGTGGGGATTGTAAGCCTCTTGAGATCCCTTGAGAGGTAAAACAAAGTGCGTAAGCAATCCCTACGCATCAAGTTTTTGGCGCCGCTGCCGGGGAATAGTTATTGCTTAGGTTAATTTTTATTGTTAATTAGGTCTACTCACTAGATTCCTTTCTAGTGAGATTTTATTTTATTTTTCTAGGATCTCTTTAGTCTATCTTTTTCTTCGTGTTTTTGTTCGTAACACCCTCCATCCGCCATCATGGTCAACGAAAACCCCTCTAGTTATAGAATCACTCGAAGCCGTAGCACCTCAGAAGATCTTGTCACCCCTTTCGACGACCCTGAGAGGAGCATGCGTAGGATGAGGCAACGCTCCTCGGCTTCTGAACCAATTGGCATCAACATCGACTTGGATGAAACCCTCTTTGACGAAGAGGATGACCATGTCACAATCCCTAGCCCCCAATCCGACCATAACACCGAAATCCCTAAAGGCGGTATCCCCAAACGCCTTAAAGATTACTCCTCTCCCACGCCTCGTGGTTTCGCTAATGCCATTGTGTTCCCGAATGAGCACACAGATGGGGTCTTGCGTGCAGCCGACGTTTGGCTAGTCCAAAGTGTATGCAAGTTTCATGGGTCTAAATCAGAAGACCCATTCCAACACATCAAAGACTTCCAGAAAATAGTGGACACCATCCATACGGACGGAGCCACTAAAAATACTTCTAGGCTGCGATTCTTCCCTTTCACCCTTCAGGATAAAGCCAAGGATTGGTAC
>LBNU01012189.1:29503-67483 GCA_014162995.1 Artemisia annua
ATATATATATACATATATATATATGTATATATATATTATATATATATATATATATATATATAAATATATATATATATATATCTCTATATTATATATAACAGGAGGCATTACACGCGTATTGCCCAGTCATTGCCAAATAATCATTTTGTGCCATGTCATCACATTAAGCAACTTTTAAATTATAAATCCGGTTTTAATTAAATTTGGATTTAATTAGTCTAAAAATTAAGTGTGCTTGGATTCGAACATAGGACCTCTTGATAGGTTAATAACAATTAGTACCACTAGATCAACTTAACTTTTTATTTATATTCTGCAAGCCCATACATATAATGATCAGCGGAATATTAATATCATTTTTAAATAAACACGGAAAATTGGTTTACATTTGGTTTGTTTCTTTTGCTGTTTTGGAAATTATATAAGAAGATATATACTAGAATAATGCATAGAAGATAATTGTGTTTGTTTATTATTATGTGCTTGAAACCCATATAAGTTGGCAAAAAATCAAACGTATCTTTTACATAATTATAGTTTCATAGTTATAAACTTAACCTAATCCCATATCACCACGACTTTTTATGGTGTTCATATATTAGGGTTATTGAAAGATTAATCAAGAAGACAACTATTGCTAATACACAAAAGGTAAATACCCTAATGATGAAAGTGTTTTATAATTTTTAGATATTGTTTATGCGTATGTTGTTTATGGATTCTTTGGCATGGGTAATGAATTGATGGCTGGGTTATATATTATCTAAAGCCACGTATTGGACAACATGATGTATAGCAATTTATAGATATATATATAGGCAATTCACATGCTAGATCAGTTTTTCAATTGTAACCGGAAAATAATGCCCAACGAGAGCTAATTTTATGTCAAANCTATATTATATATAACAGGAGGCGTTACACGCGTATTGCCACCTCATTGCCCAGTCATTGCCACGTCATCACATTCCTTCCATGTAAGCAACTTTTAAATTATAAATCCGGTTTTAATTAAATTCGGATTTAATTAGTCTAAAAATTAAGTGTGCTTGGATTCGAACATAGGACCTCTTGATAGGTTAATAACAATTAGTACCACTAGATCAACTTAACTTTTTATTTATATTCTGCAAGCCCATACATATAATGATCAGCGGAATATTAATATCATTTTTAAATAAACACGGAAAATTGGGTTACATTTGGTTTGTTTCTTTTGTTGTTTTGGAAATTATATAAGAAGATATATACTAGAATAATGCATAGAAGATAATTGTGTTTGTTTATTATTATGTGCTTGAAACCCATATAAGTTGGCAAAAAATCAAACGTATCTTTTACATAATTATAGTTTCATAGTTATAAACTTAACCTAATCCCATATCACCACGACTTTTTATGGTGTTCATATATTCGGGTTATTGAAAGATTAATCAAGAAGACAACTATTGCTAATACACAAAAGGTAAATACCCTAATGATGAAAGTGTTTTATAATTTTTAGATATTGTTTATGCGTATGTTGTTTATGGATTCTTTGGCATGGGTAATGAATTGATGGCTGGGTTATATATTATCTAAAGCCACGTATTGGACAACATGATGTATAGCAATTTATAGATATATATATAGGCAATTCACATGCTAGATCAGTTTTTCAATTGTAACCGGAAAATAATGCCCAACGAGAGCTAATTTTATGTCAAAACTCATGATGAGTTTAAACATAGAACTGTGGCCATAGCCTTTATGTTTTTCTTCTGAAACTCACTTGGCTCTCTCTCTTGATTTGCAACAATCTCTACAACAGCTCAAAGAAAAGAAAAGAGTACCTTGTGCTTCCACCACCCGCGAAGAGGATGATTTTGATCTTTATCAGAAACTTCATCAGACAAGGACGATCCTTACATGGTTTGGGTCGCATACATATGGGTTTATGATAGAATTTGCAGGTATGCATAAACTACTAATTTTATTTAGGTTTTATGTGATAACTTGCAAGTGCAACAAACGTGATATGGAAAAGGGTTGATAGCCATGGCAGCAATCTACAAAGTATCCTTTTGAGAAAACATTTTAGTTCTTTCAAATTGTTTATTGTAAACGACCTCTGCAAGAAGATGCGATGGAGTGTTTCGAATTGCTTCTTTAAGTGTGTGTAAATTTCCTATTGCTTTGTAAAGCTTTTCAAGCATGGAAGCAGTCCTAAACAATATACTGAAAATATTTATCTAACTTTAGAACAGATAAGCATTATGTTGATCAAACAAAATTGATATCATGTTTTGTTCACACTTGCAGACATTTAGAGAGTTGTTCAAACAACAAAAGTTTATAAGGTAATAATTGTTTTTCTGTTAGTTGTTATTTTAAATTCAAACTAAGCTACTTTTCATATACCACTTATAAGCTACTTTTCAGTTTGATCTCATCCTGAAAAATGATTTGCTATGTTATACTTATTATGTATGTTTTTAGTACATCAGTTTCAGCATCCTGTTCCAAGAGTTCTACCAAAAATTGGTTTTAATAATTCCAGACCATTTGCATACTCGGAAAGGCCACATGCTTATCCTTCCAATATTTTGTTAGCTCACATACCAAATAATGGGATACCACCTATTTTTAATTATCTATATGGTACGATGTCCGTTCAAAACACGGATGGTGGTATGATTCAAGGAATGCATAATGAGATCAATCCAATTGGTAAGAATCCAAGTAAGCTTCTTTCTACTTTAGAACTTTTTTCCTTAAATATGGGTCTTAATCTAAATCTTTTTTTTAATCATTATTTGGACCCCACTCATGTAATCTTTCAATATACCTTGCTCCAACAAATTTACTGGAACGTGTGCTAACTGTAGACAATCGCGTATGGAACATGCTTATGGTGATCCATTTATTACTTTGTTGGCTCGATACCCGAATGTTGAAATGGTGCAAGGAATGAGTAATGAGATGATTCCAGTCAATAACAATACAAGTAAGCTACTTTCCACTTTGATATTTTATTTAAACATCGGTTATTATTTGTACTTCATTATGTCCAGAATTGAAGATATTGTTATGTCCTCAGTGAAACATAACTGGTTTCTAAAGCAACAGCAGAAAAAAATTGGAGAAGGCTTCTCTATATAATCTTTTAAAAACCAATGATATTTTTCTATTTGAGATTATTGCGTCTATATAGCTAGCAGGTCACAACAAAAGATGGTTCAGCACTAACTTATGGTTGTAGCAGCAGCCATTTTCGTTGAACCATCTCTTGTGTAACCAATGGTTTCTTTTCTGATAGGATGTCGTCTACATGGCTGGAGGAAAAGCTTTTTCGGTTACTGTAAAAATCCGGAGTAGTCGCACGAGTGCTGAGCTCTCAAACTGGATGAGCCTAGGCAAGTTACTTTCGAAAAAGCCTCACCAACTTGATCAGGTATGACTACCTGTTAAACTACTTAATAACTTTTTATTAAAAGCTTTACACACGCCTATTAATTACACAAATCGGAGTTTACCAAATACATTTCAATTATTTTTTGTAGTAATGCTATCAAGTTTACCCACAAAGGGAAGGTTGAGATCAGCGTTCCGGAAGGATGAATCGCTCCCGAAAAGGAATCTATTGATTCTCTCCCAATTGGTTATATAGTAACAGACCCACATCCTGAAGGCTAACAGGAGCAAAAGATGGAAAATGATGACGCATCAGTTTCACAAAATGGAGTCATTTTGGAGAATGAACCTCATTCACATGAAACTGTGGTGTGGATACGCTATGATGTTAAGGATACAAGGATTGGAAATGGACACTTCTTTTGCATATTCTATTTTTATTCAAGTTAATGTATTTTCTTTCTGTGAATGTGTATAGGTTGCAAAAACTAAAACTGAAAAGATGCTTATTCAAATGGTGGAAGGTGAGTTAGAGATCAGGAAAAAATAACATGGTAAATATAAGAAGGAATTCAAAGGACATCCTCACTTTTTTGTATGGACAGAAACGGGCGGGTCAAACACTTTTTTCCCAAAAAATCTAATATGTTACGAGGAGTTAAATTTATGTGTTTATAGCTTGAATTGGTTGGTTATAGTATAATGGAGTTTATTAGGATGTATAGTTATAAAAATAATTACGGAAGAAGTTGTGGAGTTTGAGTATAGGGAATAATACGAAGGTTAATAAGAAGTTTTAATTATTGTAGTTGAATGAGAGGTTGTAAGTGTTGAGGGAAATGGATAAGAAGGAGATCGAGAACAATAAATATAGTTCTAAGTAAGCAATTCCGCTTGCTTAAATATACGTTCAGTTGCCTTTATGCTTCAGCTTATCAATAGAAGCGAGAATTGTATATGAAAAGTATGTCATATGACAGTGACATAGAGTGCATTTTCTTTTTAGCAGACAAAGCAAGGAGATTCGAGTTTACAAGCTTGAAAGAAGTATTTCTTTACAAGGAATTACTCTATTATTGTTTTGTTTGCCATTGGCAAAAGGTATGTGATGAGTTTTCTACCTTTATATGTTAATGCTACATACAAAGTTGGTATGCTTAATTTAATTAAGTATTTTACATTAGTAATTTTTTCTTACTTTTCATAACAGGGAGAAAAGATTTGAGCTGTGTATGTTTACAAGATGTGGTTTAGTGACTGTTCATTTAACGATTATAAAACTATGATTGCTTATAAACTTATTGCAGAACTGGTTTATTGACTGTTCATTTTACACTCACTTATGAAACTATGATTGTTTATAAACTTATAAAACTATGACTGTTCATTTAACGATTATAAAACTATGATTGCCAAAACTGGTTTAGTGACTGTTCATTTTACACTCACTTATGATATATTTTTTGCTTTTGCTTTCTACTGTTTTTGTAGCTTGCGACTGACTCCAAAACAAACATGCCATGGTTTTTGAGAAATGGCTACATTTTCCTCCTAATTTTAAAAGTAACTGAAATTACATTCTTTTTATAGGCTAATTTATTAGACCATAACTCTGACAGGAAGTCCTTAAATTTACGACCAATATCTTAGATTGATTAGTTGTCACCAAGTATTTGGTTTAATTACAGGCATGTCGAATGTGTTGGGTTTAGGTCAAAACTGGTAAGTTTTAAAGCATGTCAAAATTGATTAGGTTGGTTTGGCTAACCTCAAATGCTTTTTAGTCCAACTATTATAGTTTTTTAGTAAGTATTATCTTAAGTATGATTAAGATAATTTTCTACAAAAATATTTTTAGTTGTGAAGTATGACCTTCACTACCAACTATTTAATCTTTTTCAGTTAATAAAATATGGACATTGTGTTTGTGAGCCACTGCCGGACCAACATTGTGCCAGTGGTGTTGCTACAGTAGCTCAATCAGCCACTACTCGAAATGCTCACGTCACATGAGAAGACGATAAAACCAAGTTGAGCGAGATTCTAGCGGTATGTATGTGGCCTTTTAACATTTATGTAATAATTGATCAAATTGGGATATACTTTTTGCATACAAAATAAGCATATACTTTTTTAATTCTCAAGTTTTAGTAGTTTGAAATACATTAGAATTATTAAAAGATAGCGTTCGTTCCTGTTTGGATTACTTTGTATCGTACTAAAGATAAATAAAGCTTGCCTAAAGGTGCACCACCCAAGAAGCATTTATGCTTTACAAGAGTTATGCGCTTGGAATGGGGGTGAAAAGATAAAGATTTTTAAGTAACGTCCGATAATTTAGGACTCTGAAGGAATTGTTTTAAGGTATGGATATGCAAGACTTAATGGGTAATTAACAAAGTATCTGAATTCGAAAAAGATTGCATCTTTGATCACGACCGATGGGTTGCAAATCACACATGCGCACAATTTGTACTATTCGATTGATTTGTTATGTTAGGCTGAACCATGCACAATTATGCAGATCTATCTTGCATCCTAATTAATGCTCATTCATTTTGTGGTTATTCGTTCACCTTAAGATGCTTTCATGGATTGTATTCTGTAAGGTCGGGTCGAAAATGTTCAATTTTAAAGCAAACAGAGAGAATTTGATGGGAAGTTGTAAAGTGCATCAGGAATTTTTTAAAAAATGATCCATTTTAACTTTAACCAGTTTTGGCCAGATACCTGACAATGAGTGGGCTGATTTAGATGATAGTATATTTCTAGGCCTGTACAAAGTTAGCCGTTTGGATGAGACACCCAACCATCGACCTGTCCATTCTTCCACCACCTCTAAGGGCAGTGTAATTTTAGCATTTCAATAGTACAAGAAATATAAAAAACAACTCATTACAATATCAACACCCTATACTCGGCTTCCGGCTATTTTTGTTCCATTTCTCTTCGGTGCTAATCAACCACTCTGATTTCATTTTTCTTATTTAACCAGGTATAAATGAACATCTTGAGCTAATGAGGAATCATGGTAGCGCTGAGATTGCGACGGATGTTAGTCATGCATCGAAAAATGCCCCTGTTGTTATTCATTTAAATAATATACGCGGCCATTATATTATGAAAGTAAGTAGCTTGCCTTATTTTTGTGTGTTAAAGTTGCGATATACGTCATATGGCAGATGCTTCATCTCACAGTAACGTTTACTACTCTATTATTTTACAAGGTATAGATGAGCCATTGCGAACCAGGGTTTTATCTAAGGTATTAAAAAGCACTTTACGATGAGTATTAGATTAACTATTAGTTCATAAGCTGAAACATAAGCCTAAATAATGGGCTTATGTTTGCATTATTTATAATGTCGGTCTTTTTGAATTTTTTGCATCAGGTGCACCATCAACCATTCATACTCTTCATGTTATCTATCTTTATTTAGTGTGGATGACCTTTTATTTAGTCTTGATCACCAATGCACATGAAGACATGATTATATTCTGGATATATACTACCATTACACTATAAAGCTTGAGAAGCTACAGTTTATGGATGCTATTGTCCCGATTATGCAAGGGCAATGGATGATGGAATGTACCGCGCCGTAGATATATATCTCAAGGTAGTTTTATCTACGGGTCACCCGGGTTGATTGGAAATAGTTTGCTAAGTTAGCATACTTTTTCCCATTAGTATTAAAATTGTTAGTGTATCAATTTGATTACAAAGAATTTATGTTTTCTAACACTAAAGTACATAAATTTTGAATAAATGAGTTAGGAGGATTTATACTCTTTTGAACCGTTAGATGAGCATATCGTTGCATTCATAAGTAAATGGATCAAACTACAACCACTATCATAACTTTCTGATCTACTATGTGGTGTTACTTCATTAGTCCCTCTATTTTGAAAATACGTATAGTTGACTTTAGATAGTCACATCATTAGGTGTTTCGAACTATAATAGATGCCCATTTTGTTAGAGATATACCATAAACTTCGTATACAACCACTTACTTGGTATAAGGTACGTGATCTAACTAGCAATAATCACTTTTTATTGTTTGGATAAGCCGCTAATGTTTAACCCGTTGATTTTTTATTTTGATGCAGTCTTTTTAACTACAAGCAAAAAGGTAAGTTACCCAGTATCTTTCACATGATATAGATAAAATGTCACCCGGATTGACCCACTCATAAGTAAATGAGTTGAAGTTGTCTCCTCGACTGTATATTAGATGAATGGATTATTTTTGTAAGCGACAGAAGAGGTGGCAATGGTATTTCAAGAAATAAGTTAAGATGTTGTAAACGAACAAGATATCGTCGCGCGCCTCACATGTTGGATTTAATGGTTAAGTAAGTATTTAATTAAGAATGCAAATTTCACTCTAATTTTATAACAAGCAACAGGACCGAATGTTGACTAATTCTTTTTGTATAGCCATCCATATCTTCGTGCGCATTACACCTTCGACCCGACTCCTTACTTCTGAATGACCCTTTTGACCCATAAGAATCTTGATAACCTTCAAATGGTCTATTTTCCAAGTTACAACAATCAAATGACCAATATACCAAGAGTTTTACAAACATGTAAAGAGGAACGAGCGAGTTGATGTTGGTGTTTTTTTTCTCTGGCCAGGTTTGCAGCATTTAGTGGTTCTGTGAGTTGATGTTGGTTTTTTATTTTATTTTTTTTGTTTTTTATTTTTTTTCAGGTGCCTTGAATAACATGGATGTGAGTAGGGAGAATGCCTTGAAACTAAGACATGAGATTAAATAGCAATTTGTTGAGTGAGCATTAATCGTTAGTAACTTTGTTGCTCAGATGACCCCTACTTCTCCATCTACCTTGTGGTTTATAATTTAGAAATAAACTCAACTCAATTACTTTATAATTTAGAAAACAAAGGATTGCTTATATCTTTGTTTGGTATGAAACATGTGTTTGGTTTTGTCACTTTGCGTAAAAGGGTCAAGCAGGTAGCGTAAAACAAATACTTATGCATTAAAGTTTGATATAAAACATCGTCTACGTGGTTGATTCTTTGATGTTGTTTTATGTGCTGTTTTAGGTGTCTTTATTGTATGATGATAGGGATCCTATTAAAAGCAAATGGTGTGCATAGAAGAGTGCTTGACATGGTCCATAGTTTCTACAATGCACAAGACAATTAAAAGACTTTGTTACGGTTTTTTCCCAGGGCTATAACTTGGGTTTACTGTTTTGTTGGAAAATAACTCATCAACCACGTAGACAATGTTTAATATTTTAGTCTTTTTTTAATTCAATTATAATTAATAATAATTAAGTTATACACGTATTCTTAGCTATATAATATTAGATTTGATTATGTTTGTTTTAAGTACGTATCTATTGCATTCATACGCAAATGCAAAACACAACATTCAATTATTTCCTTATTGTAAGACTATAAAATGTAAATTGACAGTATCACTAAACATCATTTGATCATGCCATATCTGATTATTACTCACGGAGTATGTTTTAAAATGTAATTCTACTACCTTCTTTCGCTATAGGAAAATATTCCAACGATAATTTATA
This sequence comes from Artemisia annua, assembly GCA_014162995.1. Classification (NCBI taxonomy): domain Eukaryota; kingdom Viridiplantae; phylum Streptophyta; class Magnoliopsida; order Asterales; family Asteraceae; genus Artemisia; species Artemisia annua. The sequence goes on from LBNU01012189.1 coordinate 38,469, forward strand.
GGACATGCCCGCCCATCGGGCGGGCTTCGAAAGCTAGTATATATATATATATATTTATATATATATATATATATATATATATATATATATATATATATATATATATATATATATATATATATATATATATATATATATATATATATATATATATATATATATATATATATATATATATATATATATATATATATATATATATATATATATATATATATATATATATATATATATATATATATATATATATATATATATATATATATATATATATATATATATATATATATATATATATATATATATATATATATATATATATGTATATATATATATATATATATATTGTGCTCTCTAAATATTTTTGCAAGCATTCCATCTCTCGATTTCCTTTATGACCTCAAAACGAGGGGGAGTATACGTCAAGGGGGAGCTCCAAGTATATCGGGATAACCTTTTTGATGCTAACCAAAAGGGGGAGAATTGATATAAACTCACAATTATACTTGTATATATACTAATTTTCGTTTTAATGAGTTTAGATTTTGTAATCATCAAAACGGGGGAGATTGTTGACATAAATAATGCATAAAAACGTTATTTATATTTTTCGATATCTCTACGTTTTGACGATCACAAAATGTAAAATCATTAAACGTAAGATTACTACGTAAACAAGTATTAAGCTAGTTTATATCATTTTATCCAACTTAATCCAACCGTTCGGTTGGAGCCCGCAACCGGAACGGTTGGATGTTGCCAGAAGATCCAACCGATCGGTTGGATTCAATACCGATCGGTTGGAATGAGACTGCAGTTACAATTTGGCATTTATTGAAGGTTTTACACCTCATTATCATTAGTGGCTGATCATTTCTTACTCATAACTCCTGGAGGACGTTTTTGCTTGGGAAATAAGTGACTTGGTGGCTATATAATCATATCTAAGGCTAGGTACAAAATACAATATACATAATCTAACTAAGGCTTAAAACTAAGTACTTACTACTTTCCCAAAAAGGTTACTTTACTATTGAAAAGGTCCAGGAAACTTTGAGTTAAAGTCTCAAGAGTTTGGTTCGAGTGTGGTGTTGCGGTTTATTTTGTCTTAGTAGTCGTTTGGAGGAGTGTGGTTGCTATAGTTCCACAGTTCTAGTTCTTGTAATTCTCAAGCTAGGTATATCTTGTTTATTCACAATGAATTATTGTTACTTTGAGTTTAATGAATGTTTTATTTACTACTTGTGTTTTAATATAATTGATATGGAGTAATTTGGTATATACTTGTGTGAATGATGTAATTAGTCATGGAGTATTCTTTTCTTTAAAAAGGTGATGCATGAAAACTCTTCTTAATTTATGAGTTTGTTAGGATAATATCTAATATTGCTTAATTTGTTGATAAAAACATCTTTGGGAATATTGGCCGAAAGGGTTTTCTTAATGTTTTTATTCCAAAAAGTTAGTGCACGAATTAGTATGGGATATGGTGTGTGACAAGCATCATGTTTACTCTTTAAAATGGATTTGAGAAGATTTCATCACGAAATAAGGCCGAAAGGATTCGTAGGAATTCATAAGTAAAGAATTGCTTTTAAACAACATTGTGTTAATGGAGTTATTATTCTAGTTGTCTTAGGCCGAAAGGAAGCAACTAGATGATTGAATTCTAGTAATGGTTTAACATGATAAACACCATTGATTGTTAGTCATTCATATAAAAGTTGTGCATCATAACAAGTTTACCCCAAACTTAACATGAATACTCCAAATGATTGATTGTAGCATTTCACACAAGTATATGTTTTAGTTAATATTATTTCTTGAATCCTTGAATTTTCGATAATTAGGATTGACATCCCTTTTTAATACAAACTAGTTTATAATACTTTAATCACCAAAATCCCTTGGGACGATCTCGACTTACCCACCTTTACTAAAACGGACGAGTATACTTGCTCGTATGTGTTAATAGATAATCGGATAAGCGTGTTTATAAATTTTTAAAACTTGTATACACCGTGAGCACACATCAGAGACAGAGGAAGGATAGTTTACTGAATTCAAAATGAATTTAGATCGTCATGATGTAGAATAAAGATTCTCATCATTAGTATCATATGAAATGTTAGGTGAAGTGATTTAAGGGTTTTAGGGTTTAAAATACGGAGAGGGTTGTAATGCATGACATACAATGTCATGAAACAACAAGGAATAAAATCACAACCACATAAGATCATAAATAGCTTGTCATAACTAAAAGTTTAACAAGTATTACTCCCTCCGTCCCAATTTATTTGTCCACTTTTGACTTTTGAAGTCTTTCTTTGTTTACTTTGACCTTAAATTTTGTTGTTTGTGTTACATAATACTTGATGAAACTTATACCTAATGAAAATATATTTAAAACTCAATCCATTCATATATTTTGCATCAAGTATTAAATAACACAAAAGAAAATATTTAAGGTCAAAGTCGTAAAAGAAAGACTTCAAAAGTCAAAAGTGGACAAATAAATTGGGACGGAGGGAGTATTATTTATGCCGTATGTAGTCGGGAAGGATAAGGGTTTTAAGCAGATTGCCGGGTATAGAAAAGGGAGGAAGTTTTTATAGGAAAAAGGTAGTTATAGAGAGTGGATTTATTTCCCGGAGCCCACTTTATCAGCACTTACTTATTACCTAAAGGGTAATATTCTAGGTTTAACCTCAAGATGCCTAAAGTTCAAAAATAATGTTCCTAAAGATCATTTAGCTAGCTGTCAGGGTTTACCTAACCTAATTTCTTAGGGGCTTATAATAAAACCTCGAGTAGATCATAACAAGTATTCAACTTGTTAAGTTTCTTAAAGATGGTAAATTTTCTAGGGTTCGGGTATCCTAAAGTATCCTAGTAGGGATGATCGGAAAATAGGGTTTCTATCCTCAACAGTACCTAAGAGTTTATGACTAAGGCTAAATAACACAACTTATCTTATATTATAGGCATCCTATCTTACATATTTCATACCTAACTAGTACCATTATTTATAGTACATATCCTAAGATGAAATTCTAACCTAAAACTTATAGAGTAGCTAAAGTGTACTAGTTGGCGATTTTTCCCTAAAACTTAAGGTCGGTGGGACTTCCTATATCTAAGTGATGAAAACCTGATTATCATTGATTATCTTTTCTAAGGTAGTAGTCCTAAAGCGGGTAAAGGCAATCTTATTGTTATGTTTCATTTGTTCCTTCTGAATTTTAGAAATCTGGGTACGGGTTTGTCTAAGCTTAACCTTAAATTCACTAAAATCCTGTTGGTTTTCTACTTGCCTATCACTATGACTTTCTTCTATCTTTTCTATAAGATCTATAGTGAGTTCATCTAAACTGCTTAACATTTCCTCAACCTGATCTTCCTGTTGTTCTAAGGGTGTCCTATGGGAATCTCCTCCAACCTCAAATTTCCAAGATGAGGTGGGAAGGTTTGTGGGGATATAGGGAGGTACTAAGGTATATGGTTGTTTCTTAAATAGACTAGGTTTACTATTAGGTAAGTACGATAAAGGATGTGCGGGTCTCCTAGGTAACATTGGTCCTCCGGGAATAAAGTATCCTTGAGGATCAAATGTTGGTGAGGGTAAAACAGAGGGAAAGAGAATAGGGGTTGGTGTAGGAATAGGTGGTGTGTTTGCATAAAAATCTCTTAAATATTTTAGGTGTGGATCATCTATAAAAGGTGTAAAACCTAAGGGTGTCGGAGTAACTATATTATTCCTAGAGTCTTCTAAGGAGTTGGGGAAAAGGTGTTTAGGGGAATAATCTAGTACATTAGGAGAGGAAAGAGCATTCTCCGGATGTATACTAGATGGAACGGGGGTAAAGTTATTTTCCATTTAAGTTTTAATAATTAATAATTAGTAATTAATAAATTTAAAAAAAAATAAAGTTTTTTTTACAGGTTCGATCTGACCGATCGGATGCTGCCCGCATCCGATTCGGTTGGGTGTTTTGCATAAAACCAACCGATCGGTTGGATGTCTCGGTAAAATTTTAGTGATTTTTATTTTTAGATGTTTTTGAGTTTTTATAGCTTTGGTTTGTTAACTTATTAGGAATTGTTTCATTATAAGTTTATTTTTGATTATGACTAACCCCGACGCTAATGATTTGATTGATTTGTTGATGGTTATGTTATAGTTAGTAATTTGCTTTAGTGAAATGGAGAGTTTAAGTCAAATTTCGGAATACTTAAGGAACTTGGAGGATATGTTCAAAGATTCGGGCGATTCTTTGGAGAAATTGGAAAGCATGTTGGAGAAAGCGAAAACGGATTTGGAAAAAGGAGAAATAGTTGGAGAGAACAATGTTTGTTTGCCTAGGGAACCTAAGAAAAGGGTGGTTGTTTTCACACGAGCTCCACCTAAGGAGTTTGATGCCCCACACGTGAGGTTTTCTACACCTTGTGCGGTGGAGGGGGTCAAGGCTTGGGATGCACAACTTAATATGGAGTATGGAGACAACTATATAACGGAGGATGTTCTAGACAAGCTTGGTTTTGTTAGTCTTGACTATGAGGATTATGGTAGAAAGAAGGTTAAGGATGTGAAAGTGAACATTCATGGACACATTTTTAAGGTTGACTTTGTTGTTCTTGATTATTGCAATTCTGATGAACCAAAGGTTGTTTTCGGTAGGGAATTTCTTGTGACTACCAAGTGCACGGTGGACTTTGCACTTAGTGAGTTAAGGATCAATATAACTAATTTGGAGGAAGAGAAAGAAGTGGATGTTATGATAGCGGAGTTATGTGAAGGTATGGAAGAGAAAAAGGAAGGGAAGGAAGAGGTTTGTAAAATGGGAAAAGCAAATAGGAAGAAAGCACTACTAAACAAACTCACCCAACCCTCTAACCCTAAAGTAACTAATTCCACAACATCATCATCATCACTACCTAGTACACCACCAAATTCACCCAAAGTTACCCAACCGTTGACAAATGAACAAAAAGAGGCGATATTGGAGAATTTAGAAGAAAAGATCCATGAACTCATGGAAAAGAAGCCGGTTATTGAGGTTTTGAATAATTACATGACCTATAGGAAAAAGTTAGATTCAGTTATGATGGCAAGGTCAAGGTTGGAAGATACGACTTTTGATGAAGTTGAGAGAGAGAGGATATTAGAAAATGGGCTTCCTAAGAAGATGAGTGGCCTGGGAAACTTTGTCTTACCAATAAAAGTGAATGGGACCACTCAAATGTATGCGTTGGCCGACACGGGGTCAAGTGTTAGTGTGATGCCTTATCCGTTGTACCAAAGGTTAGGATTTTGTAACCCACAACCTAACCAATCAAACCTTACAATGGCGGATAATTCGAAAGCTAAGGCTATGGGAGAAGTAAAGAAAGTGCGCGTTCAAATTGGCTACCAAGCATTTTTGTGTGATTTTCTTGTGCTAAACATTTCGGTTGATAAGGAGTTACCAATTTTGTTGGGGAGACCTTTCTTAAGAACATGTGGGGCAATAATAGATATGGGGCATGGAACTATGACCATTAATGATGGAATTCTTAAGCATACTTATTACCCTAAGCCTAGGAGAGGAAGGAGAGATAGTAATGATGAAGAAGAAGAGGATTACTTTGGTTGTTTTGAAGTTGGAAGAGATGAAGAGGGAAGACCAAAATATGGGCCATTGACACCTAGTTTCTTTGATATAGAGGATGAAATGGAAAGAGCTCTTGCTATGGAGGATTTCTTTAACCCATTTAAAAATATTTTTGTGTTTAATAAACTTACAGATTTTCTTGGATCGTTACCGGTTCAACTTAAAAATTTGGAGTGGAGGCCCGATGGACCTAGCAACTACAAGAAGGAAGAAGGTGATGGCAAATGGCATGTAAAATTTGATATTGTATGCCCAAGCGGGAGAAACTTTGCAAGAAAGTTCAAAACACAAAAGACAAACCGGAAGATTTCCGGGAAGTACCAAAGTGAAGACATTCTTATGAATGAGTATTTTCAAGGTTAAAGGAGCAAAGAGGAGCAAGTTGCAAGAATAAAGCATTTCTTGTGCTAGTTTGTTTGATTTTATTTTTTATGCAATTTTCATTTTAAGTTTTATGGTTATATCTATCTATCTATTTATTTATGTTTTTAGGTTTTAAGTTCATGTTATGTTTTATGTCTTAATAAGAGTTTGAGTTTTAAGTTTTTAGTTGAGCTAGTTAGTGTTTAAGTTTTGTTTAGAGTAGAAGTTATAGACCAATTTTGGTAGTGTGGTGGAAAATTTACATACAAAAATGGTTTTAGTTAAAAGTAAACACATTAGTTTCTTGTATCAAGTAAACTAAGTGTTGAAGTTTTGAAAAAATCAAGTTTTGCAAAAATTTAATCCAAAACGGATGGATTGAAAGCTGAACGGATGGAATTGAATATATAAACCCAACTTTTCAAAAATCACAAGAAACCCACACACACACACACACTAAACCACCAAATTGGGTCTAGAAATTCAACCACAATAAGTTGAGTAAGAGTTGCAGAGTGTTAGGATATCATTCATGGCTCCAAAACAAGTAAGTAACATCATCAACTTGTTTTAATTAAGTTTTAATTCGGATTATTTGAATTAGGTCAAGATTTGGGTATTTTTGATATAGTGCGAATTAAGATGTAATCTTTTGAGGATAAGTGGGTAATTGATAATGGAAGTCATTGCAAAAAGAATTAGATTAATTGATTAAGTCTTGAGGAAGAATTAATTAATTGAAAATCCGAATTGAATTGGATTTTTATTTTGGAACAAGTTTGCTTGCAATTGATGATTTCCAGATGTTCTATACTTGTTATTTAGTGATGTTAGGATAGTGCATTGTTGATTAGAACACTAATTGGAAGGATTGATTAGATAGTGTTCTTGCATGTTCTTACGTTTGATTAAGGGAGTGTTTGGAGATTATATGGATCGTTATTAGGATGATTTGGATGATTAGAAACCACTATGGATGATCAAAAACAGGTTAGGATGAAGTAGGAATGGATTGGAAGTGAACGGAGACGTAAAAATTAGATTTTGAAATTTTAGATGGAAGTCTATCCGATCCGGTTGCGAGGGGCAACCGATCGGATAGAAGTGACATGGGGATCCATCCGATCGGATGGATGGGAAACCGATCGGATGGATGCATCGTTAATATTTTTTTAGGATTTTGCGTTTTGACTTTTTGACTTCTAATTTGTGTAGCATTGGCTCTTATACTCTTATACTAACATTAATTTGTAATTTTCAGAGCTACATTATGGGAAGTTCGAGCATAGCAAAAAGAACTAGAGATGGATTAAGGAAAAGAGAGTTGATGCCAATCCCGGAGTGTCATCCGAATCTTTTATGGAAAGGAGATGAAGCTGAAGTTAGGAAATTGTTTAATAACACTCTTCTAAAAATTGGTGGTCGTGTGATTCATTCACCAAGAGTTATGAATTGGAATGTGATGAAAGAATTAGGATGCGATGAGTTCTTGGAAGATCTTTTGATCATAAGGATGATATGGGATAAGAAAATTTTGACGTCGGATATGTGGACGAAAGCATTTAATATTAGAGAACCGATATATAAAGAATGGTGTTTGGATTTCTGTATTCTATGCGAATGAAGGAAAAGATTACTGATGTGGGAGTGACAACTAATAAGTTTCTAAATTTTCGTTTAGGAGGAAAGAAATATGAGGTAACACTATTCGAACTTGGGAATTTGTTATGGTTATATTCCGATACGGACTTAAGTAACAAGGACTTCAAATTTTGGGTCATAACTGGGGTAAGAAACAGAAACAATTTTGATGCGCACGGATATTGGAAACGAATTAGTACGGAGGATAAGTTAGAATACGGAGAGAGTAAGGTGTCATCAATTAAGACACCATTGTTACAAGTACTTCATAGGATCTTAGTACAATCAATATTACATAGAACTTCTAACGTAGAATTCATTTACGAAGAAGATTTATGGGTGTTGCATGCACTGGAAGAGAAACGTTATCTTCAACATTTGAATGCGGCTTGGGTTATTGTGGAGCATTTACACCGACGTTCAACAGTGGGAACAAAGAATTATCTTTGCGGGGGACATTTTATTTCGCGAATAGCTAGAAGTCTTGGGCTATTTAACGAAATTGAAATGAAGAATTTTAGTGAGCCAGTTATACCAATGAGCATTGACATCACAAGGTTCAAACATGTACGTGAGAACAGGAACGGGAAACTATTGGGGCTTCCAAAAATTTTGGATGTGAAACCAATTACAGTTTGGGATGGTTGATTAGCAGAGTTTACGTGTGTTGAATAATTTCTATTTCTTTCTATAACTCTTTCTTTTAGGATTAATAACGTACTATGATAACGTTTGGTTTGTTTTTAGTATTTTTGTTTGTTTGGTTTGGTATATTTTTGCAGTTTTTGCAGGGGTGACATTACGGAAGCTTATGGTTGATCAATATTTGGAGTCGGAGAACTCATTTGCTTAGTTGTGATCAAATATGCATATCGCGTATTTTTACCCCGGTAGTTTCTATTTTACTGAATTTTTCTCATTTCCTTTACTTTGAAGTTATTTTTATTACATTGAGGACAATGCAAAACTTAAGTGTGGGGGAGGGAAGAAAATAGGAAAAATAGGTTTATTTTTAATTTTTAGGATTAGTTGTGAATTCAAGTAACTAGAATTCGTTCGCCCTTGAAAATCTAGTTGTTTTAACGCATAAGTAATGAGATTGTTTTAATGGTAAAAATAAGGGTATTTGAAAATTTTTGGAGCTTAATCAAGTATTAGAGCAAATTCATTTCGGAATTGATGACATTTACTAGTACATATTATAGTTTTCACCTTAAATTGTGAGGATTTAAGCCTTTTTGTAGTTTTCACATATTATAGTGTGCCGGTGATTTTGTTGATTCTAGAACTTGTACTTGTTATGCATTACGGTTAAAATCACTTTCGGGTGATAAAACATATTCAAATGATAAGAGGCAATTTAGGATTTACACCAAATGGCTATCCTTTTACTATTTTTGCTAATCACATCGATTAGTTTGTTCTTCGTATTTGGAACCCATTTGTTAGCGTGTAAGTATCAATTAGCCAAGAAAGCTAATTAGAGGAATAAAAGTGTATGAAGTGCGGAGTAACAATCGATGGAGTTTAGAGAATAATCATTTGTGGTATAAAGATTTGGGGAACGGAAATTGAACTTGATTTTTTTTTTCATTTTTGTAGAAACCTTCCCATGTCTCATTCTAAACCTTACCAAATTACCTAATTCGTTGTTAACCTTTGAGCATTCGAATTAAGTTTTGGCTTTGTGAAAATATTTAGTGCATGAATATGTTAGTGACCATCCGTATTTTTGGTAATGGAATGACGCGCCAGCGATCTAGAGAATGTTTTGGTGACCATCCGTTATGCGAATGACGCGCCAGCGATCCGAGGTATAATCTAGTGACCATCCGTTATTACTTATTAAAAATACGCGCCAGCGATCTATTATGTTTTTGTATGAGATATTTGAACATAAGCCGGTATCCTTCACCTTAAACCCAAATAAAAGACCTCTTTGATGTTTTGTTTTGTTGTTTTGATACTTGTACAAGCTTATGGTAAGAAACATGAATCATGACTGTGCAATGAGTGGTTCACCAATCAAATTACCTTGGAGTGATGAGTGAATTCAAATTATTCTTCGTGAGATGCTTAGTTATGTTATCATGCTTTACACTTGTTAATGCTCCATATAATTTTCGCATTAAAAATTAACAATTAACCTTAGGGATGATTGTTAGCTTTTTGGAAACATAAATCGTACCATTGAGATTATCTTTCTAGACTTGCTCGAGGGCGAGCAAAACTCAAGTGTGGGGGGTTTGATAACACGTAAATTATACATGTTTTTAGGTACGTTTTATGCATCATATTTGGCCATATTTGTATGTTTTTGTTACTTAATCGTGGAAAAAGCAAATGTAGCCAAAAACAGGAAAAAGTGATGAAAAAGATGAAGAAATGAAGTGAACGTGTATAATTGGAGATTTTCGAGAAGGAATCACGTGAAGAATCACACAAGGACCCAAGGATTTGATAGATTTAAGATTTCTACGTTCATATGACGAGATAATATCAAGTTCTATGGAAGGAATCAGCACCAAGATGAAGGAGAAAACATGCGACAAAGAAAAGTAAAGAAAAGTCACAAAAAATTGGTTACAGGTTCAATCCAACCGTTCGGTTGGAGCCCGCAACCGGAACGGTTGGATGTTGCCAGAAGATCCAACCGATCGGTTGGAATGAGACTGCAGTTACAATTTGGCATTTATTGAAGGGTTTACTCCTCATTATCATTAGTGGCTGATCATTTCTTACTCATAACTCCTGGAGGACGTTTTTGCTTGGGAAATAAGTGACTTGGTGGCTATATAATCATATCTAAGGCTAGATACAAAATACAATATACATAATCTAAGTAAGGCTTAAAACTAAGTACTTACTACTTTCCCAAAAAGGTTACTTTGCTATTGAAAAGGTTCACGAAACTTTGAGTTAAAGTCTCAAGAGTTCGGTTCGAGTGTGGTGTTGCGGTTTATTTTGTCTTAGTAGTCGTTTGGAGGAGCGTGGTTGCTATAGTTCCACAATTCTAGTTCTTGTAATTCTCAAGCTAGGTATATCTTGTTTATTCACAATGAATTATTGTTACTTTGAGTTTAATGAATGTTTTATTTACTACTTGTGTTTTAATATAATTGATATGGAGTAATTTGGTATATACTTGTGTAAATGATGTAATTAGTCAAGGAGTATTCTTTTCTTTAAAAAGGTGATGCATGAAAACTCTTTTTAATTTATGAGTTTGTTGGGATAATATCTAATCTTGCTTAATTTGTTGATAAAAACATCTTTGGGAATATTGACCGAAAGGGTTTTCTTAATGTTTTTATTCCAAAAAGTTAGTGCACGAATTAGTATGGGATATGGTGTGTGACAAGCATCATGTTTACTCTTTAAAATGGATTTGAGAAGATTTCATCACGAAATAAGGCCGAAAGGATTCGTAGGAATTCATAAGTAAAGAATTGCTTTTAAACAACATTGTGTTAATGGAGTTATTATTCTAGTTGTCTTAGGCCGAAAGGAAGCAACTAGATGATTGAATTCTAGTAATGGTTTAACATGATAAACACCATTGATTGTTAGTCATTCATATAAAAGTTATGCATCATAACAAGTTTACCCCAAACTTAACATGAATACTCCAAATGATTGATTGTAGCATTTCACACAAGTATATGTTTTAGTTAATATTGTTTCTTGAATACTTGAATTTTCGATAATTTGGATTGACAACCCTTTTTAATACAAACTAGTTTATAATACTTTAATGACCAAAATCCCTTGGGACGATCTCGACTTACCCACCTTTACTAAAACGGACGAGTATACTTGCTCGTATGTGTTAATAGATAATCGGATAAGCGTGTTTATAAATTTTTAAAACTTGTATACACCGTGAGCACACATCAGAGACGGAGGAAGGATAGTTTACTGAATTCAGAATGAATTCAGATCGTCATGATGTAGAATAAAGATTCTCATCATTAGTATCATACGAAATGATAGGGGAAGTGATTTAAGGGTTTTAGGGTTTAAAATACGGAGAGGGTTGTAATGCATGACATACAATGTCATAAAACAACAAGGAATAAAATCACAACCACATAAGATCATAAATAGCTTGTCATAACTAAAAGTTTAACAAGTATTATTATTTATGCCATATGTGGTCGGGAAGGATAAGGGTTTTAAGCAGATTGCCGGGTATAGAAAAGGGAGGAAGTTTTGATAGGAAAAAGGTAGTTATAGAGAGTGGATTTATTTCTCGGAGCCCACTTTATCAGCACTTACTTGTTACCTAAAGGGTAATATTCTAGGTTTAACCTCAAGATGCCTAAAGTTCAAAAATAATGTTCCTAAAGAACATTTCTCTATCTGTCAGGGTTTACCTAACCTAATTTCTTAGGGGCTTATAATAAAACCTCGAGTAGATCATAACAAGTATTCAACTTGTTAAGTTTCTTAAAGATGGTAAATTTTCTAGGGTTCGGGTATCCTAAAGTATCCTAGTAGGGATGATCGGAAAATAGGGTTTCTATCCTCAACAGTACCTAAGAGTTTATGACTAAGGCTAAATAACACAACTTATCTTATATTATAGGCATCCTATCTTACATATTTCATACCTAACTAGTACCATTATTTATAGTACATATCCTAAGATTAAATTCTAACCTAAAATTTATAGAGTAGCTAAAGTGTACTAGTTGGCGATTTTTCCCTAAAACTTAAGGTCGGTGGGACTTCCTATATCTAAGTGATGAAGAACCTGATTATCATTGATTATCTTTTCTAAGGTAGTAGTCCTAAAGCGGGTAAAGGCAATCTTATTTTTATGTTTCATTTGTTCCTTCTGAATTTTAGAAATCTGGGTACGGGTTTGTCTAAGCTTAACCTTAAATTCACTAAAATCCTGTTGGTTTTCTACTTGCCTATCACTATGAATTTCTTCTATCTTTTCTATAAGATCTATAGTGAGTTCATCTAAACTGCTTAACATTTCCTCAACCTGATCTTCCTGTTGTTCTAAGGGTGTCCTATGGGAATCTCCTCCAACTCAAATTTCCAAGATGAGGTGGGAAGGTTTGTGGGGATATAGGGAGGTACTAAGGTGTAGGGTTGTTTCTTAAATAGACTAGGTTTACTATTAGGTAAGTACGATAAAGGATGTGCGGGTCTCCTAGGTAACATTGGTCCTCCGGGAATAAAGTATCCTTGAGGATCAAATGTTGGTGAGGGTAAAACAGAGGGAAAGAGAATAGGGGTTGGTGTAGGAATAGGTGGTGTGTTTGCATAAAAATCTCTTAAATATTTTAGGTGTGGATCGTCTATAAAAGGTGTAAAACCTAAGGGTGTCGGAGTAACTATATTATTCCTAGGTCTTCTAAGGAGTCGGGGAAAAGGTGTTTAGGGGAATAATCTAGTACATTCGGAGAGGAAAGAGCATTCTCCGGATGTATACTAGATGGAACGGGGGTAAAGTTATTTTCCATTTAAGTTTTAATAATTAATAATTAGTAATTAATAAATTAAAAAAAAAATTACAAGTTCGATCTAACCGATCGGATGCTGCCCGCATCCGATTCGGTTGGGTGTTTTGCATAAAACCAACCGATCGGTTGGATGTCTCGGTAAAATTTTAGTGATTTTTATTTTTAGATGTTTTTGAGTTTTTATAGCTTTGGTTTGTTAACTTATTAGGAATTGTTTCATTATAAGTTTATTTTTGATTATGACTAACCCCGACGCTAATGATTTGATTGATTTGTTGATGGTTATGTTATAGTTAGTAATTTGATTTAGTGAAATGGAGAGTTTAAGTCAAATTTCGGAATACTTAAGGAACTTGGAGGATATGTTCAAAGATTCGGGCGATTCTTTGGAGAAATTGGAAAGCATGTTGGAGAAAGCGAAAACGGATTTGGAAAACGGAGAAATAGTTGGAGAGAACAATGTTTGTTTGCCTAGGGAACCTAAGAAAAGGGTGGTTGTTTTCACACGAGCTCCACCTAAGGAGTTTGATGCCCCACACATGAGGTTTTCTACACCTTGTGCGGTGGAGGGGGTCAAGGCTTGGGATGCACAACTTAATATGGAGTATGGGGACAACTTAATATGGAGTACGCAGCGGAATTTGTAGATGACACAGTAGATCACACCAAACAAATCTGAGTAGTTACTTAATTACGGTTATACTCAACGTGGAAGCTTTGTTCAGGGGTAACATGCAAGAAATCAGCAAGATCTTCTCACGTATGTAGGCAACTTCACATTCCATAACCCGCGAGAGTTGGAACGATTACACCAGAATCACAAAACTGAACCACTGATCATCTCTACGGAGGTATTTCCGGTAGTAATAAAGTTGTAAGCTCGATCACGTGAACCTGTTATGCGTCCCTGATGTGCACATTTCTTCCCCCTGATTGCAGAACCTCGTGGAAAATGATTGTTTTCGCAAAGAAATCAAGAAAAGTCAAAGAACACCCACTCTATCTTCCCCCACGATGCCTTCTTTGGAATCGGAAGCATATACACTATGTTAACGATGGAAAATCGAAGGCAGTGTAACCCCATATGTCCAATTAACCAAACAGGTGTGAAGTACCATTAATAGCCCATGAGAATCAATTGCTGATGACATCTCTACTCTTTGAAACTCTTCCCTCAGCTAACTCTTTACCGACCCCATTATCATTCTATCGGCTTTTTGTAGTGACAGAAGTAAAATAACCCGAACTTGTGACTTAAACTTGCACTCATGTATGACTAAGAACGGCGTAGAGAGTTCGTCCACCATCGAATCCCTAAGTACTTTATACTCTTCAACCAACCAACCATCAAGTATAAGATGTACATCACCTCTTGATTATCCACAACAGCGTGTGACACTGAGCACTACAACGTAACTCCTTAAAGTGATAGTTATTTGTGGTAATAGAGAGGAAGAATCACAAAATAACTAGATATCCAAGTCTTCGTCATTGTAAAGATTAAAAGCTCGAACAAGGATCTCGAAGAATCATGCATCCAACCAACCCCGATATCTTCAAGATACTAAGTACACGCACCCGTGATATTCCACTTCGGTTTCAAATAACTAATAATGAATTAACGCCGTAGTCACATCTTGCGGTTAAATGCCCAAAGCTAGCCTTTTGACGATTTTAATGAATCTTGATAATGGTATATCCCCGATCTTGTCAAAAAATGTATCCCCGTGAAAATTTGTAGTGCCAAAATACCATTCATTTTTGTCAAATATTAAATCAAAAATTAACTCAATGTATTTAAAATACACTTGAATAATAAAAATTTCAGCCCATGTTAACTTTGATATAATACCATCCCAAAATTAATCCAAATCCAACACCATTCAATACTTTGTCACATAAACGTTAAGTCCAAAAAATCAGGTCTGGTAAAAATTATGTAGCCCAAAATAGAAGACACCAAATCCGGGCCCAAAACATTTTACCCGATCCAATTCTATACCCTAAATACACGGGTATTTAATACTCACATTAACCACAACTAAAAGATAAGGTTACTTTTGCGGGTGTTCTTTGACTTTTCTTTTTGTTTGACAGTTATGGACCAATGATGATTTTAGGTCTGAGGTCAAAATGGTGTCCTACTCGATAAGGTTACTCGATAAAAGATTTCCTTACTCGATAAGTAGAATTGAACCGAGTATAGTTTCGTTTAGTATTGACCTAATAAAGTTCCTTACTCGATATTCGATAAGCAGAGGGCTAACTCGCCATAAACGTGATCTTACTCGATAAGGCAGCTTGTTACTCAATAAGACTGAGGCTTACTCGATAAGATTCAAACTCTAACTCGATATCCCGAAATAAACGCTTACCTTACTCGATGAAACTCATAAAATGAGTTCCTTACTCGATAATCTTCAAATAAACCCAGAAAAACCCAGTAAACCCAGAAAAACGGACACCAAAAAGGACCATTTTGACCACATATAGTACCAGATCTGACATAT
Organism: Artemisia annua; assembly: GCA_014162995.1. Lineage (NCBI taxonomy): Eukaryota > Viridiplantae > Streptophyta > Magnoliopsida > Asterales > Asteraceae > Artemisia > Artemisia annua. The sequence goes on from LBNU01012189.1 coordinate 54,114, forward strand.
TTGACCACTTAAAGATGACTTAAATCTGTTAAAAACCAAAAGATGATATAAAAAATAATAAAGCTTGTTGTAACAGATTTAAAATAAACGTTTTTTGACAAGATTCGACCACAAAAAATCAACCAATAATGTAACCAAGCTCTGATACCATTGTTAGGATCGTGTTTCAGGTTGACTTATGTGAATCCGGAGGTCGGGTATAATGATACAAGAGTTTAGCCATATTTAGAGAGAGAAACTAGAGAGAGAAGGGATAACTAGGTGTTTTTTATTCATATGGAAAATGATAAGACTAAACACTAAGCATCACCCTCCTAGTGAAGTCTAGGAGGGTATATATAGGCCATACAACACATGACTTTACATAAATGACGGTTTCAGTCCATGTGTTTGAGCTTAACAAAGATAACTATTGTAATCTCGTAATGTTGTCACATTTCAGTGTTAGGAGCGATCCTAACAATGGCAGTGGCACTGAGGACTTTCTCGGACTTAGGAAAAGTAGTTGTAGTTTAGGTTTTGACCTTGTTCTCTACAACTGAGGCTATGATACCAATCTGTAACACCTCCATTTTCACAATTCGCAGTGGATTTAGGGTTGGGGTATTACTTCATGGAATCACAGTCACAATAATAGAAACGACTCAAAAAGAGATGTTTTTACAAATAAGTTATCATTCATTAAAATATCAGAGTTTTCTTTAAGAAGAGGTCCCGTAAATCTAAGTGTGAAATAGTATTTGAATGATAACAGGGTTGAAAGTCCTCCAAGTTCAGTGCCGCTCCATGCCATAGATCCGTAGCAGCCATATACCTAGGATACATGCTTAAAAGTCAAAACTAGGTGTTGAGTGAGAGTCATAGGTTTAAGTGATAGTGAATACAAGTTCCACATGGTTCAGTTGTTACACCCTTCAATGAAATTGTAGAGTTTGTGATAATTGCAATGCATGTACAATTATCAAGAGTAGGTTATTGCACTAAGCTCATGAAACACACGTTAACAGTCCAGATCATGGGGTCTACAGACAAAACCATGATGGGACGGGAAGGATAACTTGACAAAGTTAATCCTTTAGAAGGTTCAAATATAATACTTATTGGTACCCCCAGAGAGAGGCAATCCAACGGGAGTTGTCAAACTCCAATAGATCTATCAATTATATTCGCGTTCACTCACAAGTGATTAGATTCATGAATTTAGTTGTGTAGTGGTGGCAAGTAGTTTACTCGTGCAATAACTAAAAAAAAGACTTGTATTCGATTTAAAGAGAATAGTAAGCATGTATCCCCCTCACAGGGTTTATAAAGCATTTAGAAAGTGTGAGGCTATGAACTCACAGAAAAAGAGTGTGAGGCTACGAAAACTCACCTGGGCTTAGGGAAATCTTATTGATATAAAAGGAACTCGGAGATTAGACCGTTTACTCACGTATCCTGGGGTTGTTATAGGTGTGGGTGTATGTCAAGCTCTAGTTATCTTGTTTAAGTTTCTCAAGTAATTATTCTTAGGGTTTCTAAGTTTAGATATAACATTAACACCGTTCGGGCCATCATAATCTAGAATTACATACTCCTCACATGAAGCTCCCTAGTATTGCATTATGTTCATAAACATAATACCGTTCGGACCATCATAATTCAGAATTATATAACCCTCACATGAAGCTCCCTAGTATTGTGTTATGTTGTTAAGTATTTAGGTTATAGATATAACATAACACCGTTCGGGCCATCATAATCCAGAAGTCATGTAGTAAACGTTTGAGGAGCCAGGGCACTTTAAATCGTAAACACAGCAAACTCGTCAAAATGAATACCCAAATAAAACCCCTCACATGAACTCCCTACTATTGTGTTATGATGTTAAATAAAAGATAGTTTTTAGTTTTATATGAAAATACTTCACTTTATACCCTTGTAGTTTATATATTTATAAAATCTACCCTAAACTTATAAACTTATATCATTTAGACTTTTAACTATCTAGATTTGACACAATTAGTCCCTATGCTTATATATTTTAGGAAAATTACAGAAATGACCCTTGGACTTATAAGTTTTCAATTTACCATTTATACCCTTAACCTTATAACATTTGCAAAACTAGTCCTTATAAGTTTATAACTACTTTACTTTTTATTCTAAGGTTATATAACTTTGAAAAAAGGGTCATTATACTTAATACTTCTAAGAAATGTCAAAAATAGTCCCTATACTTAATATTCATATATACCCCTATGCATGGAAAACTTTGCAAAACTAGTCCTAATTCCATGCAAACTATATTTTTATGAAACAAAAAGGTTTCCTAGCTTATGGTTAACTAATATTAGCTTAAATAAGTTGTCTAAACTAGCTTATAGCTTATGGTAAGGGCTTATAGCATATAATTAGCAATTAGTCTATAATCTGGGTTTTAAAATGAAAAGTTCTAAAGGAAAATGATCAAAGCTTAGGAAAAGGTTCTAAGGCATCCTAATACTAACCTAATACTATAATAAAGCTATTAGAATCAAAAATTAAGCTTACTTGACAAGGGGAGGGTTTAACGTGGGCTATTTAGGTTTTTAGGCAAAAACGATTTCGACAAGGCTTCTAGGCTTATGGTACTCGACTTCTAAGGCTACAAGGACTCTTATACATCTACTAGGACCAAAATATGTATGGTAAAGAAGAATGAATGGGATGGTTTGAAAGAAATGGGATGTGTGGTATTTATAGGGTCGAATGGCCTTGTTGGCCAAGAAATGAGTGATGTGGTGTCGAGGAGGTGGGGCTGACTAAGGGTGGCTACTAGATGACTAGTAGGAGCTATAAGGTGACTAGGAGTGGCTAGTAGTAGCTAGGGGGTGCTAGAAATGGTTTTGTGGTGGTGCTGAAGCTGCGGCACAAGGTGGTGACAAGGTGGTGATCCACCACCTTGTGTGCTAGATTAGGAGGTGCTAGGGATGGTGCTTAAAGTGACTAAGGTGCTAGGATAGGTGCTTGAGGTGTTTGAGGTGCTTAAGGTACTTAGTTTTAGGATTTAGGTTAAGTTAGGTTTAGTTTAGACCTAGTTTTGCTTAGTAAGAGATTAGGGTTTAGCTTAGGGTTTAGTGCCTAGATCAGGGTCCTATGAGTGTTTAGTGACTAAGATTAAGTCCTAAGAAGCTTATACTAAGTGATGGTAGCTTATAGTAGAGATTTAGGATAGTTTAGACCTAGTTTCGGGAAGTTATGACCTAGTTAGGGTTTTGTGCTTAAGAGACTTTTACCAAAGCTCTAAGAGGTTTTACTAGGGTCTAGGGGTGCTAATATATCTTATTGTTGCTAAGGTAACTCATACATAAGCCTTGAATACTTCCAAACTAGTTTAGATAAGCAATTAGGGTTTTGTAAACACATAGCCCTAATTAGGGTTTAATTAGTGTTAGAATGATAGATTACTTGTTGTGGTAGTGTTGTGATATTATGCTTGACGTACTTAAGAGTTTATATTATGTGTGTGTAGAGATATTTGGCTTGTGTAGATACGTGAGCAGGTCTAGAGAGTCATGCAAGTAGTGAATGCACATAAAAAGCAAAAATTTACATGTGAAATACCTAATATAGGTATTTGTAGTGGGAATGATAGTGGTGAGATTTTGTGGGTGGTTACACAATGAACCCTTAATTACGTAGTAAGCGTGACTGTTGTGAATAGATATATTGGGATTGAACTCCCATATCTAGGTGTTGGTAGCTCTTACTTGACCATGTAGGTCAAACGAACGCATTTCATTTGAGGAGTACTAGGTGTCTTGGGATGGAATTCTACATGGGCAACAAACATACATACAGAATACTTAAGGCTACAGTTTCATGAGTTCAATATTAATACTTTTCATGATATTTTATATGTTACAATAGTCACAAACACTTTTTCGGATGTTGTATTTGCTACAAAATCTACATGAAATCTTGTCGTCCACATTTTAAATTACTTAAACCTATGATCTTACCAACTTTATGTTGACATTTTAATATGTTATTCTCAGGTCCTTAGATGCATTTACCTGGATTACATCTAGATTATCATTACTAGAGTCACATTTTGCGGTCACATCATTTCAAAGATTTCTTGCATTACTGTTAAACATTTGGTTGTTAACTAAAATCTTCTGTTGTTATGTTGTGAACTCTTTAAACATTGTCCTTTTGTTAAAACTTTATATTGATGTAATCTAACGTGTATTTTCAAACGACTCATATAGAGGCTGTTACATGTAACTTGTGACTTTGTTCCCATGAATGTCATGCCCCGTTATCTTTCATTGCGATATTTAGGGGTGTGATAAAAACCCACAATACCTATAAATCTATAATACGATCTAAATATTGTCGTTTCTTCACAGCCAAATACTGTTAGATCTTCATCACAACCTTAACCTCCACCTGTATCTCCCATTCATCCGTTTAATTTTGATGATATTCCAATGTACTAACCTCAATTTGAATCGTCTATGCATAATACTACTGATTTCGAGGAGGAAGTCGAAGAAGTCACGACTCCAAAGAAGAAGCTGTAAAAAAGATGTCAAAAGAGGACCGCTAAAAATGTCGATGTGGATGTCCGGTTCATTCCATGGACCCCTGAAGAAGAAATTACATTGTACAAAAGTTGGTTTCGTGTATCCGAAGATAGCGTCCTTGGTAATGCAAGAAAGGAAACTGGGTTTTGGACTGATCTTTTAGATTACATTGAGAAAAAATAAATGTAACGGTATTCAAACCTACTGTTCGTTAAAAGGGAAATTAAAGAATTTGCGTCCTAAAGTGGCTCAATTTTGTAGAGTGTATGATAATTTCACACGCATGGCAATAGATAGTAGAACCAGAGACGAGGATTACACAAAACATGCACTGGAAGGGGTGGAACTTCCAAATTTTTAAAAAGTGAAATAGGAAAAGTTCAACAGATAAAAGTAATCGGGGTCAAGTTCATTCAATGCAAAGTTAGGATATGGTAGTTTAAATTTGAATATGGAAGCTGGAGACGAGAATGAAGAGGAGGTGAAGGAAGTTCGACGACCAATGGGCAGGAAGTGAGTAAAGAAGAAAGTAGCGGCATCATCTGCAGCAGCTGACACTGACGAAGCGTGCCTAGGCTGATGGTCAACAAAAAAAATAAAAATAAAAAAAATAATAAAAAATGATACGATTCTGCCAATGAAGAAAAAAGACTACACTATATTTTTGGAGATCAAAAGGATGGAGATGGAAATGGAAATGTAACAAAGAAGGTAGAAATAAAGCAACCAATGTTGGCCAACCAAGAATATGAACAACGATAAAAAGACGTACTCTTCTATATGAGTTCTACTGAGCACTTGAGTGTACTCCACCTCCAAAGGGTGCAGCAGATGAATGAGGCGATCAAGGAGAAGTGGAATTTAGATTATTAGTTTACGTTTTTAATTTTGTATGTTTAAGTTTTTAATTATCAACGTAATGTTTTTAATTTATGAAAAAAAGTTTAATATTAATTTTTAATTAAGTTTATTATTGTTAAAAAATGGGTTTAGAGTGGTGACCATTGTGGCTAAAGGTGAGGGAACTGATAATGTGCTGAATGGTGATGTGACGGTGAGTAGAGTGCTGACCACTATGTCTAGTCTTAGATGCTTTCAAAATTTTGGAAGGAATCAAATGAAAATTTGATTTAATCCTGTAAATGTCCTTTTAACTCAGTCTGTATTCACTTAGGGGGCGTTTGGTTCACTTAACGTTTTTGAAGGATTTTAATCTTGGAATAAATTGTAATTTGATATAATTGTAATTCACATTGGAATGTGTTGTGATTTTATTCGATGAAATCTGTTAATATGTTTGGTTGAATCGCAATGTAATGGAATTAAATTTTTTTTATAAAAAGTTAAAAAGTTAATATAATAATAATAATAATAATAATAATAATAATAACTGATAATAATAATAAAATAATAATAATAATAATAATAATAATAATAATAATAATAATAATAATATTAATAATAATTAAATACTATAATAATAATAAATAATAGTAATAATAATAAAAATAATATATAATAAAATAATAATAATAATAATAATAATAATAATAATAATAATAATAATAATAATAATAATAATGTTTTAAAGTATACAAATTCTGAATTACAATGTAATTCAAAACTTTTCATCCAACTTTTTATGTAATCTGGATTATCTCAATTGATGTAAGGGTAGTGATATCTCCACATAGGAATTTACTTCACACACATAAATTTTAGTGGAGCCTACATAAATTTTATTTATAAAATTTATATGGGTCCCACTAAATATATATGTATGAAATAAATTTCTATATGGAGATATCACCTCCCTTGATGTAATTGATGTGACTAAATTATAATTACAACGCAAACCAAACAGTCAGCGTAATGTAATCTGACTTTCAATTCTTTCCACTCCGTCAACCAAACACGATTGAAATGTATTTATATTTCAATTATATCAGATTACAACAAAATCCAGCGAACCAAACGCCCCTTCATTTTTCTTTGTCAACATTCAACTTTTTAGATATTTTCTCAGCCATTATTGTCATATTAGTTGACTTTTACTTTACTTTCTTTTCTCGAAAAGAAAAGTGCACTTCATAAAAGATAGTGAAAACAACATGGTTTTAGATAACCATCGTGATTACAAATATATGTTTAAGTAAACATCATTTTTTTTTTTATACTTTCACTACAATTGTATGTTACAGTGTTGTACGGTGTGCTATACGGCTTGTACAAAGTGATGTTTTAATTAAATAAAATGATGTGCGAATCAATCCCCTTAAGTAAAACACGATACAATTATATACAAATAATCACGATGTCATAATGTACTTTTAAGCGAATTTGTTTTTTCGATATAAACCCAAAGTTTTTGAAGCTCTAACTCAAATCAGGTTTGGTTTAAAANAAAACCTCCTAACTTAGAGCATGAAGTAACGTCCCTTACTCTATTCCAAGCAACAAGGTCACTGATTTTCTGCTATAAGCTGTGCTCCCAAATGTCATTCTGGTGAGTGATGGCAAATGCCATTACTAGCAGTCCTGTGTGCAGTCAACTCCAATTAAACCATATGTGGGTCTCAGCTATTTTTATTTATTTATTTTTTTTTAATTCTTTTTTTGAACAGGGGTCTCCGCTAAATGGGCCCCCAAACACAAACAACTAATCTGTAACCTCCATCTGGCTCGAAACTACCACTAAAGATCACATCACAACTTTTGTAACTTTTAATATAACTAACTGCTCTTTCTCTCGAAAACACACGCACATACACATCAAAATAGTTCTAGTAGTATGTATTTGTGTATCCAAACCATAAATTCAGATTTGAAAGTGAAAAGCATCATCAGATTAACAAGCCAGAAATTAGAACTATAGAGATTATAGTGTTTCAAAACCCGCATATAATTGGGCCCGATAAATCAAATAGCGTTTCCATGTGCACTCTTAAAAGCCATGTGGGCCTTGGCACCTTATCTCACAGGACACACCCCTAAAGTAACCAAGCACTTGTCTTTGTCACACAAATTATCATCGCCATATATAGTCACACAAAATGACAAAAATGTATATGCCACAAAAACTCATACATAATTCCATACACCCAATGTGTTGTATAAATTTGCTCAAAAAAATATGTTACACGACTGTCTTATTTTTTGGGGGTTGTGGGTTCACACAACAGTAAAATAGAATTCATACACCATCAAATTTTTTATTTTTTTATTTTTTAATTTTATTTTTATTATAAAACTGCAAAATCAAAAAAAAAAAAATAATGAAAAATACAAGTTTTTTTTTTTTTTTTTTTTTTTTTTTTTTTTTTTTTTTTTTTTTTTTTTTTTTTTTTTTTTTTTTTTTTTTTTTTTTTTTTTTTTTTTTTTNAAAAAAAAAAAAAAAAAAAAAAAAAAAAAAAATTTTTTTTAAAAAAAAAAAAAAAAAAAAAAAAAAAAAAAAAAAAAAAAAAAAATACGTAGCAGAAAACCAGAAAATCATATATTTTTGTTTCCATAATTTTTTTGGAGTAAACCGCAAAAAATGTCCCTAAACTTTATGATTTTTACGAGAAATGCACTCATTTTTAAAAAATTACAAGAAATGTCTCTAACGTTTCAGTTTTTTGCGAGTTATGCCTTGAATCGTTACTTTAGTTGCAAATTCTCCGTTGTGGTTAACACTTATTAGTTTTTCACGTTAGTGGCCGTGTGAAATGACTATTTTACCCTCATTTTATTCAATAATCTCACTCCGCCCGTTTGCTTTGTTTCCCGCCAAGTACGATAGAAGTTTTCAAACACTATTTCAGTATTTATAACCCCAAATTCATAAACACAAGTTCTGAAATACAAATTCACAAATATTCGATTGTACTTCTTCAAACAAAATGGACAAATCCAATACCTGCAACAACCCCCTCTATCCATGCAACGACCATCACCAAAGCCGTCACAGAACTCCCACCTTAGAAAACCTAGTTTCATCACACAACCCTAAAAGTCTGTTAGGATAATACCCGGTCCTGTTTGTATTGATCAATTGGCGAAGCGTTGTAAATAAGCAGATATTAGCGAAGGTGGGTAGGAGTGTGTAATTTCGACACAAGAGTATATTAGAAAAGTTGTTTAGGATGTAGGTGAGGATGAAGATTTTACATGTGGACCATGGCTTAGCGCGAGTGAGTTTGTGAATGCTAATGTGNAAATTGTGTACTTCAAATGCCCTTGGCGATCTTACAGTAACTCTCAAATATCTCTCGGGTTCAATATCTAGATTAATACATCACAAAATCCTTAACGAAGGGGGTTATGTAAAGGATTTTTTTGGAAACGGCAAATATATTAAGAAACCCAGTTAACGGGATTAAAAGAAAAAACAACCAGCTCCAAGCAAGAGACATAAGTATTAAAGTACAAGAAAAAGTAATAAAACACACCTGGCCATAAAAACAACAAGACTAAAACACTATTGGTTCCCAAGCGAAGTAAAACAAAGGGCGGGATAAGACAACCACATGGACCAGTCGACACCAATTTTGGAGCACCTGTTTGAAACCCATAATCGAGCCATCCGTTGGAGATGATGAAAAAGATCTTTATGAATAGGGTTTTAGTCGTACAATAGCAACGTAGTGTCAGCTTTATTCTATTTTAGTACTTATATTATTTTTTGTTCCACTTAATGTAACGTACTTTCTTGTTTTGTGTTACCTTAGTACATGCTACTTTGTGTTACCGGATACAAACTTATTTATCCTACGTGGACATGCCATGTAGGCATTCCACTTAAAATAAATCTTTGAGTTAATTATATATTAGTCCTTAATTTTTTTTGTTAAAATTTTTATAATGTTCCGAATTTTTTTTTTTTCATATTTTGGTTTTAGAATTTTTTTTCAATTTTTTTTTCGAAAAAAAAGTATGTGTAAAAAAATTTTGAAAAAAAAAATTCTAATAAAATTTTCAAAAAAAAATTTATCGAAAAAAAAAATTTAAAAAAAATAAAAAAAATTTTGGAAAAAAAAAAAAAACAATTTCGGGAAAAAAAATACGAAAACATAATTTTGGAAAAAAAATTATTCAGAAAATAATGAAAAAAAAAATTCAAAAAATATTTTTGAAAAAAAAAACCAAAAAAAATATTTCAGACAAACAGCTTTTAAATAGACGAGAAACGTATAAAAACAGACGAAAACATATAAAAAGGACAAAAACGTAAGAAAACATATNTTATATATTAGTCCTTAATTTTTTTTGTTAAAATTTTTATAATGTTCCGAATTTTTTTTTTTTCATATTTTGGTTTTAGAATTTTTTTTAAATTTTTTTTACGAAAAAAAAAAAAAAAAAATTTAAAAAAAAAAAAAAAAAAAAATAAAAAAAAAAAAAAAAAAAAAAAAAAAAAAAAAAAAAAAAAAAAAAAAAAAAAAAAAAAAAAAAAAAAAAATAAAAAAAAAAAAAAAAAAAAAAAAAAAAAAAAAAAAAAAAAAAAAAAAAAAAAAAAAAAAAAAAAAAAAAAATATTTTTGAAAAAAAAAACCAAAAAAAATATTTCAGACAAACAGCTTTTAAATAGACGAGAAACGTATAAAAACAGACGAAAACATATAAAAAGGACAAAAACGTAAGAAAACATATTAAAACAAACGAAAACGTATAAAAACATAAGAAATCAGACGAAAAACATATAAAACGGACGAGAGACGTATAAAAACGGACGAAAACGTAAGAATACAAATGAAAATTGTATAAAAACGGATGAATACGTAAGAATACGGACGAAAACGTAAAAAAACACACGAAAACGTATAAAAATGGACGAAAGCATTTTTAAGGACTAAATTCATGATACCCAGATACCCCATGGACCATTTATGTGCAAAAATATTCCACTTTGATTTGGGACTAAATTCGTGATACCTAGCCACCCACAAGGACCATTTATGTGTAAAAATATTCCACTTTGATTTTTATCCGGTAAAAATGACTTTTTATCCGGTAGCCCTTACTTTGACGTAACAAGGTAGCACAAAACCTGAAAGTACGTTGAATTAAGTGGAACAAAAAAAGTACACGTACCAAAACGGTACAAAGCTGAAAGTACGTTGCTATTGTACGGCTAAAAATCTTACGGATAATAAAAGACACATCATTAGGAGACGCGTGGACCACTTCATTCCGCCACTTCCAGATATACCAAACAAGGGACCAAGTAACCCCACGGAAAGCTTTGGCAACCCACTTTTTAATGAAAGAGATCCTTGACCCATAAATAAAATCATCCAAAGAAAACCCCGACAAATCCACACCCCACCAACTCCTTACCTTAGCCCTAACTGATTTCACTAAAGGACAATTGATGAGGCTATGGTCTAAAAGCTCAATATCCGAGTTACAAAGAGGACAAAGAGTGGACGAGAAGACAACACCCCTGGGGGACAGATTGGGCTTTGATGGGAGCTTGTCAAGAGAAGCACACCATAAGCAAATGTTGACCTTTTTCGATATCCAGCTATTCCAAGGGAATTTCCTACCGAAGATCGAGGGTTCTAGAATACGGTCATGTATTATAGTCAAAAGACTATTAACACTGAGTTTCTGAGAGCTATGTAAACTCCACTGCCAACAATCAGAAGTATCACCACCAAATAGAGACCTGGAACAAAGCAGTGATGTCAAGGACAATACACCATCTAACGAGCGACAACGTGGTGGAACCCTCCAATTCCAGCAACTATGCCAAACACCAGAGTCTACCACCCATCTATCCTTAAACTTATAGTATTTATGCATTTCTAGAGCGTATAGGCTAGGGAAACGATCTTTCAAGCAAGTGTCTGATTGGAGCCACAGATCTAACCAAAAGCAAGTGCTTTCCCCGTTACCAATCTTGATGTAAAAGGATTTACTTAATGGGATACCAAGGTTATCGATCGCCATGACACTCGAGGTGATTCCAAGCCAAGTGCCTTTTTCTAAACCATGAGATGAAGTCGTGTCGAAACCACCTAAGTCACCATGTAAAACTTTAATGACACACCTGCATAGTGCATTATGCTCAGTTAAGAAAGGCTACTTCCATTTACCTATCAAACCAAAGTTTTTTCCTCGAGTCGACCCAATACCCAATCCATCAGAATCAAGACTAGAGCAAACTTTGCCCCATTTAACCCAAGTAATTCCTTTTTTCCCGTCTTTTATACCCCAAAAGAAACAGCTACGAATACTTTCTAGTTTGTCAAGCACATTTAGAGGGGCACAGAAAATGGAGAGATAAAACATATGGAGACTTCCAAGTACCGCTTTAGTAAAAGTCAAACAACCCCCAATAGAGAGGCATTTAGATTTCCAGGATAAGAGGCGTCTAATGAAATAATCGATTACCTTAAACCAACTACTAGCTTTGCTCATATCTCTGCCAACGGGAAGACCTAGGTATATAAAAGGGAGAGAGTCGAAACCACAATGAATTAAATGAGCAAGATTTGCCACTTCTTCACGCGGAACGCAAATACCATACACTTTACTTTTTACAAGATTAAGCTTAAGACCGGAAGCGCGTTGAAAGCATTTGAGGATTTTCACCAAGGATGAGGCATTCTGCAACGACCGCTTTCCAAAATAGATAGCATCGTCAGCGTACTGAAGAAGTGATACATTAGCACCATCGCCTGCTAGAGACAAACTGATGCGTGTTGTGTCACGTGTAGTATAGAGGTGATTTAGCCTATTCAAGTTTTAAATTTATATTTTGCCGACTTATCCCATAACACACACACTAACGAGCAGTGTACCCGATCAGTATGTAGATAGTAGTAAGCAGAGTGTCGACCACTAAGAGTGGAACGTAATATCTAGTTAACCTAATCAGTATTTTAATATTCTAAGTTAGTTTTACAACTTAATCTAACGCATGGGGGGTTTAGTCTGAGAGACTAACACAGTTTAGTAGATTTAACTGTAAAAGTAAAACTAATGAGAACGAATCAGAGAATAGCAAACACGTACACGGATAGATAATAGATATAGATAGAAGGTTTGTCCTATGGTTAAGTATCTTGTCACTTGTTTTATTGCTAGTTATATATGATGAGTATCGTAATCTTATCTATCTCGTTGGATCTTAAATATAGGCGAGTAAACCCTTTATTATTACTTATGCCTATCCCACTTATCTAGACACTAGTTAAGTAGGCGAAGAGGGGGTATGGCAGCCCAAGCAAAACTCAGCTATACACAGAGGTTATCAAAGCACATATAAAAAGAACCAAAAAAACATCATATAAACTTTAATCGATGAGAAAGAAATTTTAAGGGGAGTAGTATGGTGGCCACAAGCCCATCAATCCTGATGGATTAAAGCTTAGTATTACAATAAAACAAAACTACTTAATGAATTATACACATGCAGGACCTTCTTACTACTCTAAGATCTTCGTTTGGGGTGTGTCTTGTGATGCTTCTTCATCTGAATTCGTCTCCTTAGGGTTTGGTTGCACATAAACTTCGTAGGTAATGATGGTCTATGTAACACCCCCAACTCAAATATGGCAGCTATCGTGCTGGGGGTATTACGAAAATAGAAACCAGGCACATTTATAGTAAACGACCACAACTCGGGACGTTTGAAATGTGACCAAAACATATCATTCGATTTACAAACCGTTTAGAGTGCAAGTACTCTTTAGTCAAAGTTGCAGCGGAAAAGTAAATAGAGTTTGCAGCGGAAAAATAAACAAAGTATAGCAGCGGAAATGTATAAGACACAAAAGGTATTACGAATGACATGCAAAATAGGGTAGTAAAGTAGTTAAGCTGCCGTGAC
>LBNU01012190.1:3811-22699 GCA_014162995.1 Artemisia annua
TCCCCTTTTGTTATATGTTATGCGCGCTTTATTTATTTATTATGGCCAACTGATTTCTGTGGGGGCGTATGGGTGCATCCTAGATCTGTTATCTGTTATATGTTATTGTTATCTGCTATCTGGTGAATGTGGCTGTGTGTGCAATACACGTCCTTCACAACCCATTGAGGTCACCCCTCTGTTTATATTTGATATTCTGAGGCCTCCCCTCTGGATTTCATATGAGGCTATTTAAGGTAAGATTTGGTTGGTTCTGGGCACGGGGTTAATACTGAATACTAAACCTAAACTTTAACCTTTTTTCCTTTACTTAGCCTTTACCTTTATATTATATCCACATTATACTTTCTGATATTTGTCCAATGCAACATATTTTGTTTTTCTCATTCATGTTTCATTTTCCTTTGATTGTTTGACATTCCGTATTCGTATTTCCTTTGATTATATTCTGTTAGTTCTACTATATGTTCCATATTCCTTAAACTTTGTCTTAGCAGGTTGCTTGGATTCGTTTCACATTCAATTGCGTTTTCTTTGTTTATTAGTTTTTCATATGTTTATATCTGTTTACTGAGCTTTTTAACCTCAGCCGCAGAGTGCTTAAGAGCTTAGTTGGATTTCACCTTGTTAGCTATATTCTGGATTAGAGATGACTAGAAGAGATTTTGCATTTCAGACTTAGTATTTCATTGTGATTCTTTTGTAACCTTGTATTTCAGATTAATCCATTGTAACCTTTGGAATTCTTTTGTATTACTTATGTTGTATGTCTGTATATGCTTTGAAATATCACCATAATGTAGTGCTTCTACCCTTATCGGGTTGGGGTGTTACATCATCCTTTGCACGTTTCTTTTCCAACGCCTCCTCCATCATTTGTGCTTTCTTTGCCGTGTAGCTCTCGAAGTTCTCAACAACACTATTCCTTGTCGACGCCTCACTAACGGTCTTTTTCCCTTTTCTTTTACGAGTGGGAGTTGTGTCGTCATTTAGATCGGGAAGAACAGTTTCGACATTGTCATTGCTTCCCGACTCGTAGTAGGTAGATTCCGACGATTTTCTTCGTTTGTCGGAATGAGATGTCGAAGATGCTTGAACAAAACATGGTTGTTTCAACCATTTGTCTTCTCCCCTAACAACCTTCCATGCGTCAATATGAGTAAACGACTTGCCCTTATTTTTCTTATCATAATCAGCCATGGCATTAGTCATGACGTTAACATCGTCACACCCACTCTCACGAATACGAGTCTACAATTATAAAAGTAAGAATATATAAATTAACACAAGTATATAAATTAACACAAACATATATAAAATTAACACAAGTATATAGTAAAAAAATTACTTGTTGGATGTATAGCCCGTTAAAGACACCCATGGCGGCATTCATATTTTGTCACTTTGTGTTCAATCCATGACGAGTTCGCGGAGTATCTCCCACGGTATCCTTGAAATGCTCCAAAATTCTACCCCAAAACTTATCTCGACCTTGTTCAATCCCGACTTTTTTACATGTCGAGATATGAATCCACGCTTTAGCCAAAGCAACCTCTTCGGCCGACGTCCAAGCTTTTTTATCCGCCTTAGTCTTTGTTTTCCCTTTAACGACTTGAACATCTTCATCTAGTATAAAATTATAACATTTAAAATTAGAACATATAAAATTATATCATATAAAGTAATAACGTATAAAATTAGAACGTATAAAATTAGAACATTTAAAATTAACAAATAAAATAATAACATATAAAATTATAACAAATAAAATAATAACGTAACAATTAAAAATTAATACCGAATTGAGTTTCGGGAACAAAGTCAACATCATCATCATCATCGTCACCATATAGAGGTAGTTCGCGTTCAACATTTGGTTCACGACGCGAAGGACCTTGTTCATGGTAGTCAAGAAACGGGTTGAACTCACTTGTCATTGCTACATTATATTGGCTTGGATTCATCGGTGGTGGAGGTTGGGTATAATATTGTTGATGCGGGTATTGTGGATTAATCGGTGGTGGAGGTTGGGGATAGTAGGCCGATTGAGAATATTGTTGATTCATCGGTAGTGGTGGTGGTGGAACTTGCGGACAAAAGCCCCGACCCCGACCACGACCTCTTGTTGAAGCACCTTTTGATTTTCTTGGATCCATGGCTATACTTTTTGTAAGTTAAATTGAATTGGAAGTATTGGTAGTATATAAAAATTGTAATGTTAAAGTAGTATATATAGGAATTATTATTTTTATTTTTATTATTTTTTTATTATTTTTTTATTTTATTTTATTTTATTTTATTTTTTATTTTTTTTTTAAAAATACCCCCCAACGGTCATATTTTCCAAACGTTCACTTCATACCTCCGAGGCATGAATTGCCGCTGAACCATGCCGTTGAACCATACCTCCGAGGTTGCGGCGGTGTACCCCGGTGGTATGGCCATGCCGCTGCCTCATAAAATCACAATTGCCACCACCCTGACAATTATTTTCCCTGCTTCTTTTTCATTTTTCACAATGCGTTCTCTTTGTTTCAACTTTAGGAATTTTAGTTTTGTAAAGATTGTCAAATTTTCTATACTTTATACAATGTCAAATATTTTCATTGAATAGATAAGGAAAGAACCTAGAACCAAACTTTTAGCGACCGGACATCGGATCACGCTAATTCATAAAACAGATTAACATATAAAATTGTACCAAAGAAACTTGCAAAACCTGTACGTTGCAAACTTACCAAGAAGGCAATGACTGCATCTGTTATAAACATTTCAAGCTCAACATTTTGTAAACAACTATTGTA
Organism: Artemisia annua; assembly: GCA_014162995.1. Classification (NCBI taxonomy): domain Eukaryota; kingdom Viridiplantae; phylum Streptophyta; class Magnoliopsida; order Asterales; family Asteraceae; genus Artemisia; species Artemisia annua. Next base: position 6,616 of record LBNU01012190.1, read on the forward strand.
GAAATAATAGATGACCCTTCCCATGTAACCATCCTAAAAGACTGAATTAAAAAACATATCCAACTAACAACGAATCTACACCAGTCAAATTAGTTTCAAGAAACATAAGCATACTTCTTGAAATATATCAATGCACTACCTTTTTACAGCAGGATACATGTTTTACATATGCTAATTCTAACCTCTGATACTTAAGTTAACTCACATTAGCACCACCTTTGTGCAGAAAATACTCATTGATACAATAACACAGCATATTTTGCAAATCGATAAATAGGGTGATGATGAACGGACTATCTCTCACTCTACCTTTCAAGCTTGTGGCGTTCGTTTTGGTTCACTAGGCAAAATGGTAAATTCCCATCAAATCCAGTATACCCTCCTTCCGTCTGAGTGTGTTCCCATTGGCAAATGAACAAGTTTATTGGTTGGTACTGGCTGTGACGTTCAGGTATAACTGTTTGAGTGGAGAATAAGCTCATGGATGTCTTGACCCGTCATCATGCAATTGTGTGGTTCGCACACCAGGTTCCTCCTAACAAAGGATAAAAATGTTATGTCTTTCTAGTATATAACAACATAACTGAACAATTAACGTTGATGTGGTTGTTTTGACCCGTTTACTTAAGAATGGTCGAGAGTCAAAATTACATATTGGCCAAAATGTAATTTTATTTGATGAAATATTCACCTAACATCATTCTATAATAAAATCTTAGGTTTATATACAAAAAGAGTAAACTATGTAACCTCATTTGGCACACTAATAACTAAATCATCAATTTTGGACAAAAAAGTGTTTTGAGTCAACCCAACCCGGCCTGTTTAAACTATCAGTTTTGACCCACATCCATTTAGATAGGTTACACAACCAGCTTGACCAGACCATTTTGCCAAATCTATATGAATGCGATAACAAGGCTTTGAGACGCTAACCCGAATGCCATACGTGAAACCTGGTGTCCGGAAGAAGTCCATTCCCTGCAGGCAAGAATTCTGGACTGCTCTTATATCACAAGATCAAGATTTGTCACAAATTATCACATACTCATGAATAACATACCAGAAGGGTCGGCGGAGTGCCATAGTAGCTTTCATGATTCGGTGCTATAGAATTCAACTGTCCCTATATATAACGCAAAAGAAAGATTTGAATAATTGCGCATTCAACATAAAAAAAGTAACATATACAGTGACAGGGTTGAATTAAAAGTATGATGTGAAATGACATACCAGCCCCTGAATAGTTTGTTGATTTCCAAAATTATAATCTCTTGAAGGAGCCATCAAGTTAAGCTGAACCTGAATCACAGATAGTATTGAATTATAAACACTATAAATCAAACGATTTTCTAAATTTGGCTTGTTTATAAATGAATGCTTACCATTCCTTGCATACTTTGCGGTGGGCCAAAATAACCATCCATGGCTACTGACCGCGAATTCAACTTGTCCTGTAAAGATCGGGAGAACAATAGATGACTTTAGCCGTAAATGAAGATCTTTAGGGTGAAAATGAATAATAAAAATGTGTTTGAAAGTACTATTGAAATAGAACATCTACAAATTAATACTATATTGTGCCAACACAGTCAATTACCAAGATGCCTAATCATGGATAAGACAGATGCTTAAGCAAACAAATTGAGCGTTCCTAGTAATACACAATAAAAACTATTCTGAAATTACATAAATAAGAAGGATAATATAGATAATATATGTTCTAGTAAGATTGCTTTTCAGCATGACTAATTTCACTGTCCAGTTTTTCCATCTCGTTTAAAATCTCATTTTGTTGACTCATGTCAAATCAGGGCAGTAACTACAAAGTCAACCTATTTGAGAAAGAAAGTTAGAAACTGATTTCAATATGGGGAGAAAATTATAATTGCACGAGATAATAAACCCATGAGACTGATTGTCCTCTTATGAGAAAGCATCATGTGAAACTTCGACCACTCGATCTATTTAATCTATAAGCACCAACTAACTCATGATGACTAGTTACAGAGGTAAGTTCTAATGACACAAGTGAATAAAGGAACGAACACTATTATGAACTTTATTTCTTTTGTGTGATAAACCTCGTGGGCATACTCCTAAAAAGTTGATGCAGATAATAAAAGAATGTATGCACTAAGGATGCAGAGTAGAATTTAGATAATGGCGTACCAGCTGCTGCAAGCTGTCTTGGGCTCCAACAGTCATAATATCCTGCTCTGAGCTTACCTGCAACAAAAAGGATTGATAAAATTAGCATAACATTGCGGGCTTGCACGGGTCCTTATAGAAAATATGAAGCGTAGAAATAAGAGAGAATATCTATGTAACCTTTCTTTTCTTCGTAGGATTCTTCTTTTTATTTGTACGCATGTTTCTGTTTTGATTATCCTCTTCAATTCGTGGAGCAGTTGATGGCCCAGCTTCAATAAGGTTCTTATTTGAATTGTTCACACATACACAATTTGCATAAACATTCTCAAGTTCACGAACTGCCAAATTGTAACTCTCTTGAGATAATGATCCCTCTTCACCCAATTTGATCGCTCTTTGACATAAATCATTGTATCTCTGAACCCTATACGGCACCACCTCAGGTCCTTCCATTATTCCCTTGTTTTTCACGTCTTTTGTCCACCGTTTGAGAATATACTGAGATGGAATGTTAGCAAGACCACAAATTTGGAGAACAATCAACGCATGTCTACAAAGAAAACCTTTGAACTCAAACAAACGACAAGTACACGATACTTCAAATGTTGACTCGTTATAATAAACATTGAAATCCAAATTCTTTTCAAATTCCGATACCCTAAAAGATACAGTCATATCTTCATGTGCCTCTTTTTTAGGCATACAAGCAACCGCACCCAAAACCTCAGCTTGAAATTTCCGGAAAACTGCATGTGTATATATACTCGACACATGTTTCTCAAAAGGCGATGGTGACTTTAAAATAGGAGGCCTATTCCATGTATCAGAATCTCCTTTAGCTTCCTCTTCATACCGATCTTGAATAATGTTTTCATACTGTCTAACAAGCTCTTGAACAGTCGTTTTCCTATGTACATATTTGTCAAAAAAACAGTTCACACTCTCGGATCGTTGGAAAGTAGACATTCCTGCTAAAAAAACATCCCTCATAAAAATTGGGACCCACTGCTTACGGCTGTCATACAATGACTGCATCCAGTCAGAGTCTTTAAGCTCAGCCCTATCCACCATTTTGAACCATCTTTTATCAAATTGTTCATCCGTCCATGACCTATAAATGCACTTATCAAATTTTGCCATAAAATTGTCATTTTGCTTAATAACCTGATTTAGAACTTCTGAAATCTTCCCCATTATATTCCACAAAAAGAAACAATGTTTCGAACATGGAAACACCTCTAAAACAGCCGATTCCAAAAACGGATCTTTATCAGTGATTACAACTTTTGGAGCACGTCCACCCATTGCAGTCAGCCATGTCTGCATAACCCACTGATAAGTAGCAGTAGTCTCATCAGATAATAACGCACAACCAAGAAGCATGAACTGATAATGTTGATTGACCCCTATGAAAAGAGCGAGAGGCATCCTATATTTGTTTCTAACATATGTTGTATCAAACGAGACAGCATCAAAAAAATTGACATAGTCGTGCCTGCTTTTCGCATCGACCCACAACAAATTTTTAACACGTTGATCCTCACCTACATCTATCGCATAAAAGAAATTTGAATTAATACTCTGCATCTGCGCGAAAAATCTACACAAAGTATTTGCTTCCCCTGTTTCAAAAGCCATGTTACGCGATTTATCAAAGGGATTACTTGCCTCAATCTTCAAACCAACCACGTTTTTATACTCTGCAAACTGTCTCGCCATTGCAGCATACATTTTTCTCGTTTGTTCACTGACAGCTTGAGCAGGCAACAAATCATGATTGTGATCTTTTTCAAATCTGTGGATAATCCATTTTCCATCAGATCGTCTCTTTACATGCATGCTTGCTTTGCAATCGGTTTTAGAGCACGACCTTCTGCCAGATGCATTCTCGGGATCTTGATTGCTTCCNAAAAAATTATTGATTAGAAAAAAAGCCACAAAATTGTAAGATGAACAAGAGTATTTAAATGTGTTTTATGGGCATTTGCTATTGCTCAAAGTATGGTTATATGTGAGTTACAATGGAGCAGTATAACCTCATTTTGATCACATATCCTATATCTCGGAAAAAATACTAAAATAACACCTGAGGGTGCGTGTTAGTTTGAGGGAAAGTACACCCATTCCTGTTTTCACAGAAATGTTTTGGTAAAAAAACAAGAAAACGAAGGATGAATGCAGAATCAAGATAAGCGTTTCCAAAAAAAGTTGTTTTGCAGAAAACACAAAAATTCCTATGTTCTAACTTAATAAAGGAAAATTACATAAACAAATGTTTAGTTTTTCCTTGTAACCCACAAACCTCCCTCCCCATTCTTCAAGAATAGAGAAATACAAACATCAACTTAAAGCACGTTGTTCTATATTTTCAATGTGTTTTGTAGAGATAAATTTTACTTACAAATATTTTTACAAAACTAGTGATAGCACCCTGAACGCTTCCTTCCTAGAGAGGTAGACCAAATTGATAAAAGCGGCAATGCTTTGACCTGTGAAGCGAAAACAACATAATTTCTGCTCAAGTACCCTTTAACATTAAAGATGGAGGCCCAGGTGGAGATGACAAAGGGTACGTTGAGCAGATAAACCCTTTTTGCAAACAAACAAAGATGTTGCATTATTTTTAATAGTAACATCATAGTCATGACTCAGATAAACCTTATATACAAGACGTTATAAATTAGAGGCATATAATAACAAGTCATAAACATAACATAGAAACAGAACATATCCATGACCATAAAAGTGGCACATTTATTTAGGTGATTAATCATATTTGTATTGACCATCTAATAATAATAATAATTAGTTAGAATACAATTAAACTCCACCAGAAATTACTATGTGGAACAATAAATAAAAAATGAAATGATTATAAAAAATTGTTGTGTATGATTGATTTATAATTATTGATGATGAAGAGGAGACGAAGAAGGTGTATGTGTGTGTATACCTGGTTTGTGTGTGAGTTGGGGGTTAAATTCCGTTTGGATCTGGAACTGGGTGGTCCACGCGAGGGGGGTGAGCGAGTGGAGGTGACGACCCCCGATTTCAATCCGATTTTGATTTGATTTTTTAGGGTTTCCAACTTCACTCGCTTTGCCTAATTTTTTCTATTTCTATTTCCTACCCTTTGTCTTAAGCGCGTGATCACCCCCTATTAGTACCCGGATAAGCGGATACCCTGCAATACAAATTAAGGTGAAAATAATTGTTCAATTTTATATTTTTTATTACAATACCACTATGGTTAGTAATAATTTTATGTTTGAATAACTTTAAAAAATATCGAACTAATTCGTATATACATGTTTGGGTGCTACTAAATTGGTATCACAACACAAAGTAAAAAGAACGGTTTTTATCTCAACCATTTAGAAAAAAAATTTCTTTAACAAAATATTCAATTTACATCGTTCAACGTTAGTGCGGAAAATAGGCCCATAGAATAAATAAAGCGGTCCCAATTATATCAGAGTCATCTATGACCATGCCTTGCCCTGCCAACGCCTCCAATAGTAAGCTATCGCTTTAAACCTGAAAATACATGCTAAAAGGTCAGCTTACGCTGGTGAGTTCATAGGTTTGTATAAATAACAATGTAGAGTAAAAGTAATGTGAGTTCAATAGAAAGTTTTGTGACCATTGTGTCGCTCACAATGTCAGGAAAATATAGTTTACTTTCAAGTAAGTGTAGTAATGTGGACCACAAGGTTTGCGAGTGTGAATAACCTTTCACATACAAATCAAGTTCAGTTTTAGTGACTACTGCTTTACTCACAGCGTCATGAAAAATATCAGTAAAGTAGACCCTAAGTATTTAGCATTTAGTTGGACCATAGGCAGAGTCTGTGATCATTACAACGAATATAATGTCACACAAAATAACAGTCTATCACGCTAGCACTAAGTTCATGCAACCGAAGCTCAACAGTTCAGTGCGCTACAATATAGCACATAAATAATAATCAGGGGCCCATAACGAGTGTTTAACCCATTACACTCGTAATTCGACTTGGTATACGCCCGCATTGACCCGTCTGGCCAACCGAACGGGGGGAGTTACCCCCGATAGATCTATCTATATCAATCGCGCTTCCCAACAGGAATTAACGACTCATGAAGGTGGGCAAAACAGTGGGTTCAGGGGCTTAGGCTAACTGCGCAATAGTTTTAGGAAAATAACAACAGTATAGTGGTCCAGGAAACATTTTGCATGCTTCTTACCCCATAGTTTGTAAACGAGTATAAGTAAAGAGTAGGGCTATAAAGTCACATATATGATTTAAACTTGTGTCCAAAATAAGGTAGTTCAATGTGCAATAAGTAAATAAATCATGCTTTCAAGTAGGAACAAGTAATGTGTTTAATCATAAACAAGTATTGAGTTTGATTTAAAACGAGCATGTATTCCCCCCTAAAACAGTTATAAAACAAGTAAAAGTAGGGGTTATGAACTCACCTTAGTAAATAGCAGTCTGATAGTGGAAAGTCAAATAGTATAAGTGTGCGGCACCGACACGCGACCTAGATTAGTATGGCAAGTTTTAGTTTACAGTTTCGTTCACGACTCGAAGTGTTTAAAAAAGTTTTAAGTGTTCTCAAGTGGTTGTGTTTATTGTTGCTTGTGTGGTAGTGTTTATGTTTAAATAAATTCAAAAGTGTTTGTAAGTATTGGCTCTTGGAAAAGTGTACGAGTATATAAGTATATAAAAGTATTCATGACGGATAAGTCTCGGGTTCCGGAGGTAACCGGACGACTAAGTACGGAAAGTATTCACTAGTAAAGTGTTTACGTTGTAAGGTAAAATAATATTAAATACTTATGCGTTATAAATAATTTCATATTATTTAGTTTTCGTCTTCTAGTCGGGTTTACTAAAAATATACTAAGTATAAAATTTGACGAAAGTCGGGCATGACCCGTTCATAAATATTAGTTTTCCATTATAAATTTAGTGTCGCAAAGTATTCCTCGTGAAAATGTAATTTACAAAATAGGATAACTAAATAAAGGGGCTTAGTATAAAAAAAAGATGTTTGTTAACCTTTAATTAGTTCAAGTGTTAAAAGTGAAAAAGTCCAAAAATATTAAATGAACAAAAAGGGCAGAAGCAAGAATCGAACTCCCGACCTCTAGCTCACACTCCCAACGTCCATGCCAGTGGACTAGCTCGACTAATGGCTTTAACAGTTTGTTTATATCCAATAGTTAGTCAAGTAACCTAATGGCTTTAACAGTGTGTCTATATTTGCGTTTCGTGTTTTGAAACTAAACTTGTACTTTTGCACTAACATTTTCAACCATGAGCATGATAAATTTGCTATGGCTTTTTGGCTCAACAGTCCCTATTATTTTTGGGTTAACATTGTATTTGTTATAATGGTTGTCCCTATTAAAAATCTTGTGTTCCGCGGATTACTTGTTTACTAAACCTATGATCTCACCAACAATTATGTTGACGTTTTAGCGTGTATTTTCAGGTAACTAAATGAAGTTTGCATAAGTATGTATGGAATGCGTATCAAGTCACATTTTGGAAGCTCATCATGATGAAGATTTCTTTGCATTACTTAGCGTTTGGTTATGTATTAAAATCTTACATTTTGATGGTGAAACTCTGAAACTTAATGCTTTTGTAAACGTTTATGTTTAAATCAAACGCTTGTTTTAAAATGACTCACTTAGAGGTCATTCTTTATTTCCTTGTACTTTGTATTCCATGAACGTCACTCCCTCGGAATTCCATTCCGCTGCGACCCGATTTTGGGGGTGTGACAATAGGCAAAGTATGTGATCATTACAACGAATATAATGTCACACAAAAGTAAAAGTCTATTACGCTAGCACTAAGTTCATGCAACCGAAGCTCGACAGTTCAGTGCGCTACAATGTAGCACATACATAATAATAATAGGGGCCCATAGCGAGTGCTTAACCCAATACACTCGTGATCCGACTTGTTATACGCCCGCCTTGACCCGTCTGGCCAACCGAACGGGGGGAGTCACCCCCAATAGATCTATTTATAACAATCGCACTTCCCAGCAGGAAAAATTAACGGTTCATGAAGGTGGGCATAACAATGGGTTCAGGGGCTTAGGCTAACTATGCAATANGTCTCTTTAAGCTTTTAATATGAGTCTTGAGTAGTTTCTAAATCGTGTTTGCCTAATCACTCGAGTTTGTGAGTTAAGTAAGAGCTTAAACGTTTGTGACAAGTAATCGAAAGATTACTTAGACGTGAGTTAATTATTTGAAGATGAAACCCTTGAAAGGTTAATTCATTCATCTTGAGTTAATATCTTTTCAAAAGATTAATTAACAACTAATCTAGCGAAAGGAGAATAACTCGTTGCAAACTTTTACCTCAAGCTTAACAAACTTATTCGCGTCGTTTTGCAAACACATTGTCTTTTAAATACATTTACCGCTTTCATTTCTTATCGCACATTTATTACATGCAACTTTACTTGTTTTCTTAATTCATGTCATTTTACCGCTTTACTTTACTTTAATTTGTCATTGTAGTATAAACAAAACCAAAACTTCTTTTAAACAATTCATCTCACATAACTCACGACTTGAATGACAAGATCAATTTCAACGCTCGTTGGGACAACGATACCCGTGGTTTGAGCTTGCACTTTGCTCCCGCGACCTTATCAAAAAGTATTCATGACGGATAAGTCTCGGGTTCGGAGGTAACCGGACGACTAAGTACGGAAAGTATGCACTAGTAAAGTGTTTACGTTGTAAGGTAAAATAATATTAAATACTTATGCGTTATAAATAATTTCATATTATTTAGTTTTCGTCTTCTAGTCGGGTTTACTAAAAATATACTAAGTATAAAATTTGACGAAAGTCGGGCATGACCCGTTCATAAATATTAGTTTTCCATTATAAATTTAGTGTCTCAAAGTATTGCTCGTCAAAATGTAATTTACAAAATAGGATAACTAAATAAAGGGGCTTAGTATAAATTTTAATAAAAAAAAGATGTTTGTTAACCTTTAATTAGTTCAAGTGTTAAAAGTCAAAAAGTCCAAAAATATTAAATGAACAAAAAGGGCATAAGCAAGGATCAAACCCCCGACCTCTCGCTCACACTCCCAACGTCCATGCCAGTGGACTAGCTCGACTTTTGTGTAATGTTAGCAAACAGTTTGTTTATATCCAATAGTTAGTCAAATAACCTAATGGCTTTAACAGTGTGTATATATTTGCGTTTCGTGTTTTGAAACTAAACTAGTACTTTTGCACTAACATTTTCAACCATGAGCATGATAAATTTGCTATGGCTTTTTTTGGCTCAACAACCCTTCGAAAAAAAATATATATATGAAAGGAAACAGTGAGCTAGTGAGTTTTTATTTCAAGTTTCTAAAAGCTTAAGTTATACAAATTAGTTTATAGGTTTATCACCAAATAAGCACTCTTCAAAATAAGTTAACAATAAACGAATAAGTACTGTTCTAAGAATTAGCCAATACTTATGTTTTCTTTAGATCTATACTTTCTATGTCATTTTTAGGTCCAAAATCTCATAAATAAGTCACAACTTATATGTATGTCGAGTGGTACAAGAATAAGCACAAGCTTATTTTTAAGATGTTTCATAAGTGTTGAACAAGCAAAATATTACCACACAAGCTTACAAAAAACACAACTATATTACATATGTGCATGTATGTCGAGTAGATTGAAGTCGAGAAACACATTTTTGTTTTCAAAACTTAAACGCATAACAAAGTAATATGTAGTAGTATGCTAAAATTAAAAAAAAAAAAACAGAATGAAAACACAAGTTTAAGGATGTCAATTTCCTTACAGTGAGTGTTTGTGTGGTTCGAATAGAGGAAGAAAACCAAGAGCAAATTGAACACCCAAGCTTTCCAAGCTATTACCCAAAAAATCCTTCAAGCTAATTCCAAAATCTTGGTTATGCACTTTGTGTTGTTTGTAAATTTTGGAAGATATGAAATTGATAAATCTGTGATGTTGGTGTCGATGGGTTATAAGCAAGCTATGGCAATCTTCTTTAGGCCCAAGAAACATTGGTTAATAGAATACTTGTTCCTTTAAGAGCTATTATCCAAATATTTAGAGGTAAAGTCACTTTTTCCAAAAACATAAGCCAACATGTGATGTTATGGGTTGGCATAGGGCGGCAACCAGATTTTTAGTAAGGGGTGGATGATTTCAAATTTTTATTATGTATTTCGTGTCCCGTTGAGCTTAAATGTGTGCCGCGATGTACCAGTTTGACTTTTTAGAAGGATATGTAATATACGGTTTTGAGTTTGTTTTTATAAAACTGATATAAAAATATTATTTCTGACTCAGAAAAAAAGAATATTTATTTGACTTTTGCCATAACTAACTGTGGTCGGTACGCGTGCGGGCTTGATTTTCAGGAAAAATGAGATAACTTCTCGTATTTGAGTTTTTAATCATCAGTAAATGCTAGAAAAAATAATATTTCACATTTTCTGATAAAAGTAAATTATTCCACTATTAAAATAATAGTCCGAAAAATTACTGGTGGTTACAGTCTACCCTCCTTACAAGGAATCGCGTCCCGCGATTCAGTTTACGTTATCCGTTAGTATGGGTTTTGGAAAAGGGGTGATGGTACTAGCAACCGATTTGTGTCCCACTAGATTGTTTAAGGTTTTCTCTTTGCGTGTGGGAGAGTAATTAAGTTGTCTGCTATTGGTATACCCTTTGAGGTTTTTGGTAAGGTACAATGATTCCTGGAGTAACTTTAACAGGATAATGGTTCTAATCTTAACCTCACGATGTTTCGCAGCCTTATAGTGCAACTCATATAAATTTTCTTGGTCTTAATTCAATTTATGGTTTATATCCTAGTTGCACAAAGTTCCAAACTTGTTCTGATGTAAAGTAGTAAACAGGTATGTTGGCTGGTCCCCAAGATTTGTTCCGAAATTTTGCATCTTTCTTTTTAGGGTAATGGAGAAAATTTTGAAATTTTCATTTAAGTAAATGTTTATACGAATTTGGCCAAAACAATATTTCAAGTAATAAATTTTCCTTTGTTTGAAATTAATAGTTGTACAAGATGACACAGTTTCAATAGATTGAAAATATTGTAAAACGGGTTTTCAATCATGGGGTGAATAAGATAATTTCGCAAAAATTAACGTTTAGTCATTTCTTAACTTACAAAAGCTTGATAAGGTCTGACTAAAAAGATATATAATTTAGTAAGGTGGGTTTTTAAGCATGGTGTAGATAAAACAATTTCTCCAAAAATTAATATTTTGTCACTCTTTAACATGCAAAGTTCTTGATAAAGTCTGACAAAGAAATCTTTTAACTCAAGAAAATGAGTATCTCAGAAAAATATTACTACGGGTTTTGTAGTTGATATAAAGGCATTTTTAAAGAAGAGTCCATAAAATGAGAATATCAAAGGAAGAGGGGTAGTCGGATATATACGTCTCCATTTGTTTTTAAATGTCTAAGGGCAGAGTNAAAATTCACACAAAAATCTACTCGTTGACGTGTCAGCGGGTGATTGGTGCATTTTTAACAGTTTCTCCTCCTCTCTTTTATTAAACCACTCACCCGCTGACACGTCAGCGAGTGGATTTTTTGTGTGAATTTTATGAGTGATTTTAGCATTTCTCATTGAATTATCACATTGAGAAACATACATAATGGCTATGTTTGGCGACACGTAGCAGTAGCAGTAAGCAGTTGACTGTAAGCAATAAGCAGTTGTTGTTTATTTAAAAAATGTGTTTGGTTATGTAGCTGTAGCAGTAATTATAAAGTGTAAAATTACGAAAAAGGTCATATACAAATTAAAATAAAATAAATTATTAGACAAATGAGGGTATATATGTAATTTAAGTATCTAAACGCTTGGAGCAATTATGGAAAACTTATTCAAGAAGCATTTGGATTGGAGCGGTAACACAATATTTTAACTCTTGTTGAGATGTTGCCAAACAAGCTTTTCATTTAAAATGTTTACCGCTTGTCGCTCCTAAACGCTTCCAAATGCTTGTTGCCAAACATGACCAATATAGATTACAAAGATTATTCTAGAAACGGGCTTTAGCCCAATAAGCAAATATGTCGACTAACAGATAAATCACATTCGCTAATAACGCATAAGTTATATGTAAAACTTTTTCTTTTAATAGAAGTGAGAATTTACTTATCGATTTAATCTTACAACAAAACTAACATGATCAATATTTTTTACTCAACTTGAAGCTATCTTTATATATGTAACCTTTAAATGCTTATTATATGTAATTGCACTAAATGTAAATACTTATACTTATTTATAAATACATGGAGCTTTTCGAGTAGATTTCAAATCTCATATGATATTTCAATTTTAGTTTGTTTCGAAAACGTACAAGTATAAATGAATTGAGTTGTTTGGGTCAACCTCGAGACGAATTCAAACTTTCTCGAACCAAACTCGAGCTTTTTTTCGTAAAAGCTTACCTAAGTTATCAAGCTCGTAAAAATATGATTTGATTGGACTCACAAAATGAAATAACGGTGTGAATAGAGTCCACGTTAAAGAGAAAGAGTAAAAAAATAAAATATCCGGAGACTCGTCTGGGGAGCGCTTATTTATTCAACTCTGATATTTTCGAAGTATCTCATCTCTCTTCTTCTCCTCTTTACTCTTTTTTGTGGTAGGTGGCTAAGTAAGTACAGTTGCTGCTCTATTCTTATCTAATCTTCTTCAAATTACTAATTTCTACTATTCTATCAACTAAACTGATGTTAAATTCCAGTAATCTTATCTGTTAGTATGCGACTTTTTTTAATTTTTTTCTTCTTCATAATTTGTAGTCCATGTTGTAGCGCTTAAATTCACTAGTATTTTAGTTTGTAGTTGATCAGCTCACTTGTGTTTTGTTTGATCATAAATTTTAAACTTTCACACGCTACTTGCGTCTTTGACTTTTTTACTCCCTCCTTCGATATTATCGTAACGGTTTATGATTTATTTATTTTTTTCATTACTACTATTATTTGGATTTTAATTTCTTGCTCTTGTAGTGTGAAATTTGATTATGGATGATCCAGTTAGTGTAGAAATTTTACTGTTTATGTTTAGATGATTAAGTTGACTTTTTATATATTTTGTTACTCTTATTTTTATTTTCTCATCTTTACTTTAAGCTATACTTTTTATATATTTTATTACTCTTATGTTTAGATGATTGACCTTTACTATTTGATTTAATTATTGCTTATGATACTGATAAGTGATAACTTTAATCTGCGTGACCGTTAGAGATGTCCCAAGACTCGAATAGTAGTAGCAGGGGTGGACCTAGGGGGGATGGATGTTTGTCACGCAGTGTAGATTTTTCCCGGTCACAAAAATATTACGGAGTACTTAATCCACTAATATTTCAAACAAAAAATATTTTTTTTCCCTTTGAACTTGTAAATAAAATTTGTGCCCATGATGACTTAGTGTTTTGGGTCCGCCCCTGAATAGTAGTGTAGCCTTTTAGTGGGGAACTTGAATATCCTATAATGGAAGAATTCAATAAAGTCATTGCAATTCCATTTTTGGATAAGGGTGCGTTTAGATGTAGAAAATTTATGCAATTTTCTATCTTGTTTTTTTAGATAATTTGGAAAACATGTTTAGATGCAACTTTTTAGAAAGTAAAGATTATAAGGCAAATTGTAAAAGAGAAATGCTATGTTCACAAAAAGGAATCCACACACATAAGTGTCAACTAAATATGGTGGGTGAGAAAGATGAAGGAGAAAATATCATTGATTGGTTCAACTCACTTGCCACATATGCGTGTTAGATTTTCGTTGTAAAAATTTTGTGAGTCTAGCATTCCTCACATCTAAACATATTTTCTACAATTTCTGTTTTTAAAACTTTTTCTTGAAAAGTCTCTTTACTTTTCTACAACTAAACTCAACCTAAGTATCAAACCATATTACTTTTAGCATACTATAAACCATACAGTAATAAAATTAATTTATTATGTGGGCATTTTACCAACTGAATTCATTCCTTTAGTGTTTCCTTGAATAAATGTAATCGTTTACAAGATACTGATCATACTGGGGCATTGCCCTTGTAACGTAACATGTCGAGCCGCCTGCTTGATCTGCTAATTTAATCCGTTTACAACACGAGAGTAATGCTTTGTGTTGTTTGAAGTATATAACAATAATTTTTTACAAATATAAGCATGCTGTTGGTATTTTATCCATTTTATAGGATATGTCAACTGTGAGATAAAAACTCTGTGTCTTTTAGTTATCAGAAGCGATAATGGAATGTAGCTTTTCTTGTTACAACAAATTGTTATCTCCAAGGACGCTAATACTATGTTCTTTCATCTTTTACTCATTTCCTGATTTCAGTATAATTTTCATACGCGAATTTGTTTATTATTAGTAGTAGTACGGTACTCAGATATACTTTTCACAACTTTGGATATACTAATGCTAACATTCTTTTCATTTCCCAAACAGAAAATTGTTCAACATGGGGAATCGTTATCTTTTATTAGCTTTGTGTTTATGTGCTTTGGTACCCGCTATGCTTGATGCTTCCTCTGATGGGTTACTGAGAATCAACGTCAAGAAACGGCCTTTGGATATCAATAGCATTAAAGCTGCTAGAAAAGAAGGTAAATATGGAAAGGGTCCATTGAACACACTACCTGGTCCAGGTGAATCTGATGCGGGTTTAGTCCCTCTAACCAACTACTTGGATGCCCAATACTATGGAGAGATTGGTATTGGTACTCCACCTCAGACATTCACCGTCATATTCGATACTGGCAGTTCAAATCTCTGGGTCCCATCATCCAAGTGCATATTCTCTGTAAGTCTCGTCTTAAGTACATACGCGAAACTTCATGACGGTTTCTTATGCTTAATTTGCTTCTTTATGCGCAGATTGCTTGCTACTTCCATAACCGATTTAAGGGAACAAAATCAACTACCTACACGAAAATTGGTATAGACATGCAGCACCATTTCGACTTGATGAAATATATTTGAGTTACATATATTTCTAAATGCTATGTGCTAAATCATTTAGGGGATAATTTGGAAATAAACTATGGATCTGGTTCCATTTCGGGATTCTCAAGTAAAGATAATGTGCAAGTTGGTGATCTTTGTGTTGAAGATCAAGTGAGTCTTCTTATTTATGTGACCTCGATATCAATATTTTCTTTTATGTTCACAATGTGTAACTTGCATCATATTTTCAGGATTTCATTGAAGTCACTAAAGAAGGAAGTCTGTCATTTGTGTTGGGAAAATTCGATGGAATTTTTGGACTCGGTTTTAAGGAGATTTCAGTTGGAAACTTGCAGCCAGTCTGGTACGAATTATTCTTGTTCTTTCATTAAATTAGATGTCTTTAATTTCTCTAGGTGACAAATTTTCATTTGCTATTACAGGTACAATATGATAGAACAAGGCCTCGTAAAAGAGCAAGTATTCTCATTTTGGCTTAACAGAGATGCAGCTGAAGAAGAGGGAGGTGAGCTTGTGTTTGGCGGTGTTGATCCGAAACACTTCGTTGGGGAACATTCATACGTTCCTGTGACTAGAAAAGGATACTGGCAGGTAAATTTAACCTTAAATTTTTAGCTATCCAATTGTTAAAAAGAGGCAATATTTGACCCATGCTTGTGTTTTACAAAAATCTTGCAGTTCGATATGGGAGATGTTCTTATAGGAGGTCAATCTACAGGTAAGTTCAACCAATGGAACCCACAATGCTTTGTTACACCAGTAACATAGATTCTCAGTAGTTACTTTTATTTCATTTATCATGGTTTTGTTTTTTCCAGGATTCTGTGAAGGTGGTTGTGCTGCTATTGTGGATTCTGGAACTTCACTGCTAGCTGGTCCAACTGTATGTATTTC
>LBNU01012191.1:0-37447 GCA_014162995.1 Artemisia annua
TATCGTGTTATCAAACAAAAAGGGTAATATCGTTTACCTGACGAGGAATAAAACACAGAGGTTTGAGAAAACTCTTCTCAGACTCTTTTATTAATATAAATTCTGGAAAACAAAAACAAGACCTCGATCCCCTAACATTCGACCTCTATTTATAATAGAGAGAATATTCTGGAAGAATACTAATTCTGGAAAATAAAATAAACTCCTTATTTAAAATAAAATTCCTAATTAAATAAAATAACTTGGGCTTAGGAGGCCTGCAACATCTTTACTGCATCATTAACCCGGGTCACTTAAAACCCGATGGGTCTAACCGGGTTTCGAGAATTAACTTGTTTTATTTTTTTAAAAAAAATGAAAAAAACCAAACCCGGTCCGGTTTCGGGAACCGAGTTGACCCGGGTCACTTAAAACCCGACAGGTCTAACTGGTTCAACCGTTTTTTATGACTCGATTTAATATGACTTTTTTAACCGGTTCAATGGGTTAAAGGATTGAAGGCTCGCTACTGTGGGTTTTATAGGAATTAAAATGAAACCCTTTTGATTGTATTTTGTAGAAATGGATACTTTGACACCTTCTAGTTTTAGGTTTTACAATTTAGTGCTTACAAAGTTAAATTATATTTTTTTTACTTTTGCATAGGGCTGAGCAATCCCGCCCGACTCCAACCGACACCGACCAACACAAACCGAGCTTAACTCGGGTCGGGACTCAGTTTGGGTTTTCAGCCTTGTCGGGACTCGGGTCGTGTCGGGAGTCGGGATTACCCGAGAAAACACAAAGAATACCATACAAATCGGTTCGTTTCGGGACTCGGGTCGGGATTCGGGATTACCCGAACTAGAATCGGGAAGAGATTCGGTTAGGATTTTCAGCCTTGTCGGTTTCAGGACTTGTCAGGATCGGGTCGGGACGGGTCGTTTTGGCCCGATGCTCAGCCCTACTTTTGCATATATATTCCTCCAAAGGTGAATACTTGCATATACATCTTTGGTACAAGTTTTTTACGCACATGGTACAATTGTTTTTATCCATGCAAAGAATATATATGTAATTTTGCATCTTTGAAAGGATATATATGCAAATGTCATTTTTTTTATTTAGAACGACAATTTTAACTATCTCATAATGTTTACAACACAAATCTATATCATATGTTCTAAGCAGGACTTGAACCCATAACCAATTGGTTTGAGAGCTTCTTACACAATATGATGTATCATTAGGACACAAACCCGTTGGTTATATTGTTTTTACTTTATCCGCTTAATCTTTTAAAAGTGGATGTCGATTACCGTGTGTTTTAAAATAGATATCTTTATACCTGCTTGTAAATTTACTATCAAGATTTAATCATAAGCCAGCCAAATGTAAATCGCTTATTAAGTTGAATGAACTTATTTAACATCTTATGAATTTCTTAACTCCTAATATAAAAAATGAGCTATTTTAAGTGTTTATAATAGTTATAAAAATGGTTTAATCTGATATGAAGATGATTATTGAATGATGCACGATTGTAATCTTAACCTTGTTGATTCTTTCCTACTCATGAGTTCATCCCCCAAGAGGTTGCATTCACTTGTAACACATATAACATCTTAAAAGATCAAATGCGATTACATAAGGGCAACCATAGGTTGATGACTACTTGATTTTCGAGCCAAATCTCACCACTTCATCTTATCTAAACATTAAAAAAATACGACAAAATACATCATGGGTGTGTTTGGCATAGAGTGTTTAGGAGCATTTATGAGCGGTGAGTGTTGAATGTTGTGATTCGTAATGTTCGTTTGGCAAACAACAACTAACTTTATCTAATTTTTTGGAATGCTCCTTTTCAATGCTCCATTAATCGGCATTTATGAGTTGTTTTACACATTATAATTGCAACTACAACTACGTAAATACAGCCACTGCTCACATCTATTACTTACTGCTATAATTTACTGTTATTGCCCAATGTTACTGCTATTTTTGCTAAAGACACTAAACTAAAAAAGTCAAACCTGCAATACATTTTTTAGAACTATAGTATCTATCTTTTAGAAAGAAAGTAATTTTTAGGGTAAAAAGTGTAAGTTACATAAACTTAAGTTTATGTGATGTCGTCTAAACCCCTAAAAAACTGCAAATTAATTAGAGAAGCACCCACAAAATCAATGGAAGACGAACAACAGCAGCAGCCATGGCGAGTGTTGGAATTTTACAGTGGTATTGGTGGAATGGTAAAACTCATATCTACTTGTGTTTCATTGTTTTTATCTTATATAAATAATTATATAACATATGTGAAATCAAACAAACAGAGATATTCAGCTATGAAAGCTGGAGTGAATGCAAAAATGGTCGAGGCTTTCGATATAAACGACTTAGCTAACGATGTTTATCAACATAACTTTGCTCATCGTCCATTCCAGGTTCAAATTTAATATATATATGCATTCTTTACTAACATTTGCTAATATACCAGGGTGGGTCCCGGGACACCCATGGATTCTTGTGACGTAGTTTTAATTTTGTTAAAAAAAACCTCGATTTTTCTTAAGTGCACCTGGTTCTTAAAAATTGTGTTTCTAGTATTGTTTAGTTTATTGTAAGTGCACCTGGTGACTTTGTGTCCTGGTTCCGTCCGTGTTGGTAATAATGTTATATAACTAGTATATGTATTTAGGAGTGCTTATTTAGAAGATTAGGTTTTGTTCTTACGCCTATAGGTAGAACTGTAGAACAAGTTAAGGGGATAGTGTTTGGAATTTGAATTTGCTTATGCTAATGAAGAGTAATTGGTTAATCGAATCCATTTCAATTAAGGGTTTTAGGTTGGATATAGCTAAAAATAATAATAATAATAATAATAAGCAATCACAAAGACATTGACTTTGAAATTAGCAGATATGCAGGTACCAACCAAATTTTTTTGGGCTGTTTGGGGTTGCTTATTTTTTAGCTTATGTAGTTATCTGCCTATTTCTGAAGCTAATAAGTAGTTTTGAGCATCTGCGTAAAACTGATTATCTACTTATTCTAGAGAAAATAAGCACTTAAAAATAAGTAGGTTACCATTTACCTTGTTATTAAGCAGATAAACAGTTTAAGTAATGAATTACAAAAAACCCCTGTGTTTAATTTATTATCTGCTTATTGCATATTCTAAAGATTGATAAGCCGTTTTGAGTGTGTTTAGATTGTACCTGCTTATCTCATCTGTCATTTTAACATTAAATAAGCACTTTAGAATAAGCAGTGCTAAACACCTGCTCAAAACTGTTTCTCCGCTAAAAAAAATTCATTAAGTCACGCGCTAAAGTAAATACTCCCAACCATCATGTAGATGTATAATGATGTTATCAGTATTTTATAGATAGTAATTGTTGATCTTTATGGAGGTGGTGAATTTAGGGTAATATTCAGACATTGACTGCTGCTGATCTTGATCGCTACCGAGCTAATGTGTGGCTTCTTTCTCCACCATGTCAACCGTATACCCGACAAGGTAATGTTCCTAATTTTTGTTACATTCAGATCATAACATGGAATTAGTTTATTCTCGAGCTAAGTTTGTCTTTAGGTCTTCAGAAACAATCTGCTGACGTGCGAGCCTCCTCGTTTCTTACAATCCTTGAAATAATACCACAATTGACACAACCTCCTGTCATGCTTTTTGTTGAGAATGTTGTCGGATTTGAGGTTTGGAATCAAATTTTGACTTCAGGTTTTGATCTTTACACTGGCATACACATTCCTCATTTACTGCGGTGTTTATTTGTTTCAGACATCTGATACACATCAAATGATGGTTCAGATACTCGAGGAAAACCAATTCGTGACACAGGAGTTTATATTAAGTCCACTGCAGTTTGGTGTGCCATACTCACGTCCCCGTTACTTTTGCCTGGTAATATCAGTTTTCACCACATGAGAAATCTCAAGAATCATAAATTTAATATTTATTTGGTTTATGTATGATTTGCAGGCAAAAAGAAAGCCGTCATCTTTTTCCAAATCTGAGTTTAATGGACAGCTTATTCGTGTGCCAGAACCGTTATTTGACTGCAAAACAAGTACTTCTGATGAGATGCTTCAAACAAGCCTTCCTGTAGAAAAATTTTTGGAATTTGGTGACTCCACGAATGAAAATACTCTTTTTGTTGAAGGTTCTTTAGATCAGTACTTTGTTCCATCGAGCTTGAGTGAAAGATGGGGGAGTGCTATGGGTATCCTTGATATTAAGTTATCTGTTTCTTATACATACATACATACATTGAAATTGCCTTAGTCCATGGTTGGCTCTTTGATGCATAAAGTTGTTCCTTAAAGTGGTATAGATATTGTCTATCCTGATTCAAAGCGCTGTTGTTGTTTCACAAAGAGTTATTATCGTTATGTGAAGGGCACAGGCTCCCTTTTGGCGACCGTAATGGTAAGTTTCTACAAACATCATATTTAGTTTTTTGGTTACGAATAAACAATCATTCTAATCTGTGATTTTAGACAAATGGTACCGAGTTAATTGTTCCTTTTTGCAGTTAAATATCTCTAACTTGACTAAAACCAGTCATCCTTGAATCTCATGGTATCCTTTTTGGTCTTAAAAAATGGTTAATTTGCAATGACAAGTCATGGACAATGGTTTGAAATTTTAATTACTCGAACTTGTTGTGGTCTTACTATGATTTCTTTGACTGCATTTTTGGGTTATTGCAATCATAAATGCTGAGTTGTCTTCGAAATTACTTATTTGCAGCCGACAATAAGAGACAAAACATCACTGGAGGATCTACGCCTAAGATACTTTACCCCTAGAGAGGTGTGCATCTCTTTAATGCGTATTATAATTCACTAGTCCTTATTGGCATTACTTCACAAGTTACTAAGGAAATTATATTTTAGGTTTCAAACTTGCATTCTTTCCCCAAGGAATTTGAGTTTCCGGAACATGTAACCCTTCGACAACGGTACGTTTGTTAATCCTTTTCTTACCCCTCATTTCTGCATGTGAAGACAAAGATTAGCAAACTTATGGAAGTCTGTTTTAGACTGTTATATGTGGATGTCTACACTCTACATCCACTAAATTAACATATACCCTCAGTTAGTAACAGGGACGGGGTCAAATGGTGCGATGGGTTGGCCAAGGCCCACCCAAAACGTTTGTTAGATACTAATAACATGCGTAAATTATAACATGTAAATCCATTAAGTGAGTAATTGGCCCACCCAAAGATTAAAACTGGCTCATGCAAATTAACAATTTGGAGTAGAAAGACCAAAATTGATCGCTGATGACTAGACAAAACTATAGCCCACACAAACTAACTTGCTATTCGGTTCCATAGATTGTAATGTTTAATTCTTTTCATTATCTTTACGTGCTGAAAGTTTTAATGGATGATGATCGTTAATCTGGTAACACAATAATAGATACTAAGAAAGATATTGCAAATCGACTTTTAGTTTAGATTCTGGTTTAGACGATTTTAGTGAAACCCTTTATCGTAAGACTCTTAAAGTTTACACATTTGTGTATTTGTTTCGGCCCACCGGAGTGAAAAATCCTGGCTCCATCACTGGTTCGTAACAGAGAGCTCACTTTGACTTTTGCTACACTAAGTATTGACTTTTGGACTATTTCTTCCCCTAATTTAAGCGCTTTTTTCTTAGTAAAATATAAACAACAAGCATTTTGTTTCATGTAGTTTGGTTTTCCTCTAGCATAGGCACATAATAGGTTACTCTGATCATAATTGTTTCATCCAGAAGACAACTAGATACATATAATCTACAAGTAGAAAACCACGTTGTGTGGCTTTCAAGAGTCAAACATGTACTCTTTTTGGAATCCATGAAAATGTATCATCTTTTTCAATTATTGCACCCTTTTTGGGTCTCTGTTTACAGTTTTAGAAAATTCATGGATTTTGAAGTCAAAGCTTGAAAGTCAAATACAGTCTCTTCTTTTGTGC
Source organism: Artemisia annua (assembly GCA_014162995.1). NCBI lineage: Eukaryota > Viridiplantae > Streptophyta > Magnoliopsida > Asterales > Asteraceae > Artemisia > Artemisia annua. The sequence continues at coordinate 5,973 of LBNU01012191.1, forward strand.
ACACCAGGAGAGTTAGAAAGAAATACAAAAGAATAGCCCTCTTAAAGTTTGATGATATTATTACCCCTAAAATCTCATGAAATTGTAGAACAATCGATATCCTTTGAAAAGTGTTATTTTTTGGAAATTTTCTTGATAAACATACAATTCCAGTTATTGTAACTACATATAAATTGATGTTAATGTATTAGTTTTACAATATGGTTTTATGTTTTTTTGTACTTTAGGGCATGTTAGATGCTCAAGAAACAGTCAAACAAATTTCTTAAACTATGATTTGAATGAAACATTGTAATTTTCACAGAATAGCTGAAGCGCGCTTTTACTCCGGTATTTTAGAGACGGGCATTTACATTGGTTTTTCAAAATGAAAATTATTAAAGGTTAGGTGTTGCTTTCTTTATGCAGGTATGCGTTGCTGGGAAACAGTTTAAGTGTAGCGGTGGTTGCTCCACTGCTCCGTTATCTATTTAGTGACCCGTAGTCATCATTCTTAGTTGGCGAGGCTACTCCCATGGAAGTTCTTACATTATGAACCATGTGTATCATAAAGATTTTGCTCATATCTTATGTTTACAAGTCCTACGAGATGTTAATTGAAGTGTTGTTGAAGTTGTATTGATATATTACTCTTTTTAGGCACACAATTGAGAATATTGCATAGGCTACTACAAAATTTAGTGTTGTAATTGAATCACAAAGACATGATCCTTGGTGTGAGTATGTGAGTACATGTGGAGATATATTTGGTCATCTATTAATTGAGCTTTTGAGTCTTGAGTACATGTTATGGTGTTGTTTCGTGCATGATTGGTTCCAATCATTTTGGATACATGCTATGGTAGTCGGTTAGACATTGGGAAGAATATATTGTTGGCATCCTTTCTCTTGATCAGTCTCTATGAATCAAATCTCAATTCCTTCCTAAATCAATTCATATCTAGCTTTGGTTATTATACCATCTTTTTCGACATGCCCCAACTACGAAACACCAAAGGAAATCTTGTACAGCTTAACAGTTGAAACAAATATGAAAAAGACGGACAAATGAAGTAAACAACACTTTGTTTTTTTTTTTTTTTTTGAACGGTGAATTTCAACTTAGACTCAACCACCCTCCAAGACGAAGGGCCCTCCCCACCCCTTGGCCAGACTATGTTGTCTTAACCGGGCCCACGCTGGCGCAAGCGAGGATCAACGGATTCGCGAGGAAACCGTACCGCCTCCACACAAGATTCCTTGCTGGAGTAACGGCCGGATTAAAACCCCGCTAATGCTCAGATTCAAACCCCAGCGGCTATGTCTAAGGGCTCTCCTCTTCATTGCATCATATCTCCGGAACAATATGATCCGCAAGTGGACCACAAGTGAGGACTTCCCGGGTGGTCACCCACCCGGTACTACTCCCACTTATGGCTCGCTTAACAAGTTAAGCCCCACCCACTAGACCACAAGTCCTTTGATAAGTAAACAACACTTTGTTTAGTAAGTGTATNATATCTCCGGAACAATATGATCCGCAAGTGGACCACAAGTGAGGACTTCCCGGGTGGTCACCCACCCGGTACTACTCCCACTTATGGCTCGCTTAACAAGTTAAGCCCCACCCACTAGACCACAAGTCCTTTGATAAGTAAACAACACTTTGTTTAGTAAGTGTATCCGGGTTCTTGTTTAACTTTTAAACACAATTGGCTAAATATATCAAGTTAGACTGTCCATAGCATTCCACCACACGTACTCAGCTCCAATGACGCGTCGTGACTCGCTATGGCTCCCCCCTCCCCCCACCACACCACACCACACTCACCCCATTCAAGTTTCATCAAAAAATTATGAAGATAATTTGGTCAAATTCTAGACCAAGTTTAATTTCTTTGTTTCTGTGTGTGAGAGCATATTGTGAAGTGTGTTTGTGTTTAAGTGAGATATGTTTGTGTGGTTGATTTGATGATCATTGATACGACTGTTTGGTGATTGATTTGTTATAGATAGTAAATATTGATGTAACACTGATGTACCGACAATAATTTGGTCACCGCCACATCTAGTCACAGATAGATAAACATACAAACTTGTCAACATTAACATGACACGAGTTGTCAACTTGTCATACTAAAGTGCTAAACTGCTAAACATAAGTTTAACAAACAATTTTGATCATCCATTGTCTAAACAAAGTGAACAGGGGTTTTAGCTGAAACTCCTCCAAAACACAGGGACACCAAAGATAAAACAGTTTAACAAAACTAGGGTTATCATCCCTCAGAATTTCTGCAGAAAAAAACACTTCACTAAATCATCAAAAACAAAAATGAAAACAACTAGATTCCCACCATCAATTCCCACATTTCTTATTAAATCACACCCAACAAAACATCACATTTCACCATTTTCATCAAAAACTGAAAAACCCACTTCACAAGATCCAATTCTGAGCAAAACCCATGTCTCAGAATCTCCAATTTCACCCAAAAATGACCACATTTTTAAAAACCAAAATTTCAAAAAACCCCAAAATCTGAAAACTGAAAAACCCTTTTCAAAAAATCCACTTTTGAGCAAAACCCATGTCTCAGAATCTCAAATTTCACCCAAACATAAGCCCATTTCTGAAAACCCAAATCTCAAAAACCCCCAAAATCCAAAAACTGAAAAACCCTTTTCAAAAAATCCAATGTTGAACAAAACCCATGTCTCAGAATTGTTAATTTATTATAAAAATGATCCGTATTTAGCGTTGCAGCGTTTTAAGTCGGCTTCATTTCGCTCAAGAAAAAAAACGAGATGTTTTCTTTTCTTTCCTGCGTCTTATGATCTTTGGCCTCTCGTCGTTGTTGTATTGCAGAAACAGAAGTTTGTTTCGTGATCTATGAATCCTTGCTCTTGATGCCAATTGTTGTCCCACTTTCTGCTCTTTAGATCGATTAATAAGTTGCAAATATGAATAAGTAAAATCTGTATTATTTCATTAACCCTAAAACGTTTACATCGTTATGTATATATGGGTTTTGGAACGTTGCATTGAAACGTTGCAACCCTTCCTTTTGGCCCAAACCGATTAACAAAGAATTCGGTTATAAGGTTTCTATTTAACATAATTAGTCCTCTAACTTTAACTAATAATAAATAAGCATAAGATAAAAGATTAATCGGGTCACATGCACTTCTACATGCTTGAATATGTGCTTGTGTGTGTGGTAGAGGGTGTGTATATGTTTGTATGTGCATATATGCTCGAGTATGTGCTTGTGTGTGACATGTATGTGCTGGCGCAAGCTAAGCGTATATATGTTGCGTGCGGCGAAGTATGACTGCGTAATTATGTATCTTTAAGCAAACAGCTGTCATTTAGTTATGTGTTATTCCTCTTTTTGAAAAATATAGAATCAAGGAACAAAATTATTCAGATTATGAATATATGCCTTTCACTTATACAGTGGCAAAAATACTAGCAATTTTATGATATTTCAATTAACCAAAGCTCAAAGCTCAGTTTTGAACTTGTACAAGTACATATAACCATATCGATCACAAAAGTCTTTTTTTTCATACATATATATGAGAAATTTATTAACTAAGAGCAAACTAATAATGGTAAATATGATTTTCTGACACTGGATATAGGGTATGTTTGGCACGGAGCGGTGTGGAGCTTTTTGGAGCAATGAGCGGTGAGTAATAAGCATTTTGGTTTTTAGTAGTTGTTTGGCAAAGGAGCGGTGAGCTTTGCTATTTTTTTAGGAAAGCTCATTTTTCCAATGCTTTTATAAGAAGCTGTGAGCGGTGAGCAGTGTGTTGTGGCTACTGCTCACAGCTCACTGCTACTACTCACTGCCACTGCTCACCGCTACTTTTACCAAACACACCCTACAGTATTATCTTGTTATAATCACTTAATTAGATATCACATGTGATTTAAAGACATATCATGACAAAAGGTTATTCTTTCCCTTTTTTCGTTTTCTTGATATGAATCAAGAAAGAGAGTGTTCTTTTGTTCATTGATCCGAACGCATCAAAACTAAAGACAAACTGGATAATAAATGGAATTTTTGTATCATGAAAAGATATTTGTCCATTTGGTATCTTTCTCAAAAAGAAATTTAGGGTTTATACTTCATATATTTCATAATGAAAAGGATCATCTCAAACCTCTCTTGATACTTAATATTAATCACTATGTTTTATTAATGTTGGCCCTCAATTGGTAAATACAGGTGCCTTTTTTAAGTTAATAGTTATAAGTTTACATTCTGATCTTAACAGGATATGTATATTTTTTTTTTTAGTTGCATTTCAGAAAAGGTATCCAACGATTTTGAGTGTTGTAAGCTAATGTTTTTATCTCGGATTAGTGTTCTAGGCTATTAACGAGTAGGTGATGGATTAACTCAGGTGAATAGTTCTAAGCTAATGTTTTTATCGCAGATTAGCGTTATTTAGACAATCGACAAGTATTAAGCTTAACTCTCAATTTCAAATATTTTACTCGTTATAACATGCCAATAAGTGTATACATTACCCAAATAATCCAAGCTTATAATCATCTTAATACTCTAGCATATTGATTTGTCTACATGGTATTTTCTTAGCATGTAAGTTCAATCATGTATTGATAGAACTCATAGGATCTAAATTCATTTTCACATATAATTTGCTCACAACCCCCTAAACGACACATTTATCATTGACGACACTTGAACATTTGGTTAGCAGCACCTTAATTTGAACAAATACCTATTGTCACTGTCACATCTTTAATTCTATTTGAATCTAAAACCTGATATGACCCGCAACAAAAACTAACCTTTAAAAATACTTGATGCTTATTAGCAAGTTAAAATGTTAGACAATAAACCGTTGCCATAACCTAACATTATATTTGGTATAATTTGAACTCATAGTATTCCCTGTCTTTGATTCGTCCACTATCTCACATACATTCCCTTTCGCCATCACATTTGTTTTTAAAATAATTTCAAATATTTTTCATAACGTACTAAGCATAAACAATGAGGTTGAATGAATGACAACATAGATTCTGCCATTTTCATGTCACATATAGAGTTTTGGACGTATTATTAATGGTGGGGTCTAGAAGTACTAAAGCACAAATTACTTCCTCACTAATCATGCTTGTTTTGTTACAATAAAATAATAAAAGAAATTAACTTAAAAAAGATAACTCCTCACTAATCATGCATGTTTTGTTACAATAAATAACAAAAGAAATTAAGTTAAAAAAGATAATAGTAAAAGGAGTGATCAAAATGACTAATTGATTATATGTTTAACAAGGAGCATGAGACATGCAAAATCAAAAGTCACTATGCAGAAGAGACGATCATACATAAGTCACATCAAACGGGCTAAAGAATTAGACATATACTTATCAACAATATAGTTTAGGTCATTAAATAACAACGTATTTTTCCCAATGTTTTATTTGCTTGCATGACTATATAAGAGGAAATAAAAGGAAATCGAATATCTTTTGTGTTATTGAGTTTTTCTCTAGGAAAGTAAAAGTTAACTGAGGGGAAAAGAAAAAAAGACAGTTGCAATATTTTGTATAAAGATTTGGCATTCAACAAGAAGGGCATGAATGTAATTTGAAAAAGTTTTTTCTCCTTTCCTCTAACTCAAGAAGAGGAGAAAGTAATGGCCGAGCATCGGGTCAAAAAACAGAACTGAACCAACTAAAATCAAACCGAACCGATGCCGATTTTGTGGTAGACATGAACGAGAACCGAACCGAAGTGAATCGGTTCGGTTCGGTTTTGTGTTGGTTCGTTTCGGTATATATGGTTTATGTGTATTTTTCTCGGTTTTGGCTCGAACCGAAACCGAAAATCATAAATTATAGAACCGAAAATCGAACCGAATATGATCGGTTCGATTCTTTTTTCTTTCTTCCTATTTTAAAAAGTATTCTAAATTCTAGAACTACCTTACTAATTTTGTTTTAAAATGCAAAAGATCAAAGTTTGTTTAAATAACATACATGTATGCCTTGTCATTTTGTGTTGATGTGGCAATATGTCATCATCTTCTCCTACTACCAACGTCCCGAACATCTGGATATATATTTTCAACAAAATTATAAGGGCATTATCAGCCCAAGAAATCATCAAACCTAACTAAAACCACAGCAGAGTGGATAGGATGTATATGGTCTAGTTCTCAACATGGAGAATGAAAACGGTTTGGCTTTTTTGGTCCTCGTCAGGTCCTTGACAGTTTATGTCACATGAAATTAATGATCGTGTCTAATACAGTGACACCGATGATTAAGTTGTGTTCACAGAAAAAGATACATTGACATAATGACATCTAAAGATGTTGCAAATGCTTCTGGGGTCGAAAGAGTTGGATTACAAATGTAGTTTAAATTTATCAAGAAGTGCCATCCAAATAAATACCAGTATTTATCACTGAATTATGTCAGTCAAATTTGAAGGTTATAAAGCAGTTATATGAATGCAACATTGAGCAATCGTTCATTAGGTTCAAATTAAAATAAACAAGTTTAGAGTGGCATGTGCCAGACCGCCAAGATAACACTGAGAGGACATAGGACTAATGCATAAATTATGTATATCTGTTCTTCAGCTTTATTGATGTTCTAACATAAAGAAAGTTAAAATGGGTCATGTTTAGTGAGGTATCTACAAGCATGCAATGCCAAAAGGATTGGTCAAACCTCATTGCTTATCCTGAAGCCCAGAATTATATAAAATAAGCAATTACGATAGAAGTTATAAACGACAACATACCATTATCGTCACAAATTGTCTAAAATTACTTGGCCTTATGATTCAGTGGAGTTTTATATTCGTACACTGCAATAGAAAAACAAGTACCATGGATTCGAGAAGTTAAATCAGAGAGGTGCATACAAATCAATACAATCCAACACATGGAAATGCAAAATCTAAAAAAATCAAAATACAAACGAACCTTATTTTGACTTCTTGCCCTGCTTTTTTTTAATAACCTCATTGGCAAACATGATACCTTTGCCTTTGTAGGGCTCAGGGGGCTTACAACTACGAACCGCAGCAGCAAACTGGTGAACCCTTTGCTTGTCGATTCCACTGCAACAAACGATATTTGGTTTGAAACAAAAGACTCTAACAGCAGGAGGCACCGTTAGTTCCACCTCGTGACTGTACCCCAGTTTTAAAAACAATAAAGTATAAACGCCCTTCTGATTCTGCTCTAGCTTTGAAACCAACACCAACTATCATGAGAACCGAAAGAACTGAGCTTCCATAATTTAGCTAAATAGGATCATATCAGTAAAAAACAGGGAACAAATATAAAAAAGAACTTAAAAAAAAAAAAAAAAAAAAAAAAAAAAAAAAAAAAAAAAAAAAAAAAAAAAAAAAAAAAAAAAAAAAAAAAAAAAAAAAAAAAAAAAAAAAAAAGGTAGTAGCAAACAGCAAAGTTGTGTAATTTTTCAGTTGTTCCATTGCTGAGAACTTGCTACGTATTATCGTGAAAAGGATCATATAGCGAGATTATTATGCAAAACTCATGTTATAATATCGCTTATGTGTACACTAATACATACAATGATCCTATATTGCTATGGGGTGATTATCAGATTATTGCAAATTCAGGTCGTGGAATAATGGTTTCTAGTGTTTAGGCATACTGGAATTAATTTTGGTTACATGATTGATAATTAGTTTTGAAAGGGATGCAACAAAGCTGGCTCTGACTACCTGAGAGGGTGTTTGGGATCGCTTATTTAAGTGCCTATCTGCTGATTCTTTTAAGCAGTTAAGCAGTTTTGAGCGTTTGGACAAACCTGCTGATCTACTTACTATTATAAAGTAACTAAGCAATTTAGCATAAGTAATTTCAAAGACTCCTCGATTCTATTGTTCAATTACACATGTATATCATCAAATAATAGAAAATATGACAAATACTCAAACAACGAATATCACAGCGTCAGAGGACAGAAACACATCCAGTATCACCTATAACCCGTTTTCTCACATATGATTATCTAACGGGAAAATGAAAAAACTAACCCTCTTTTCACATATTGACCCAAAAACATAAGAAATTACAAAACTAACCATAAAACTCCCAAACTACATTGCGGTTTATATAGTTACCTACATATTCTTATGTTTTTGGTCAAAATGTGATAAAGGAACGGAAAGTGTTTAGTTTTGTGATCATCCTCTATCAAATTTTGAATCACAAAATCACTTTTAAGTTTTCAAACACACTGCCAAACATTACCTCTATCGCCGATTATCTAATTTCAATACACAATTTCAAACACCACTTTAATCTCTATATTTCTGAAATTCAAGTAACTCCCCTAACACTATAACATCTTAAGCATTCACTACTATGCGGGCGTTTGTTTAAGCTTACTTTTGGGTTTATGAGTTTATGTGATCATTTTTTCAGGCTTATTTTATCGCTCATGGGCTTAATCAAAAAATAAGCGTCAAGTCAAATAAGCTCATAAGCTTAAAACAAACACTCCCTATATTAAAGTGAGTTATTGGAGTCAAACAAACAGTATCACCAACACTCTCCTTATTCATAATTTCATATCATCATTTCTATAAAATAAACATAAACCCAATAAATGTATAACAATTTTGAACTAAAAAAATATCATATAAATGGGTCATTTTAAGAACTTAGAACCCTATATAAGAAATGAAGATGAATATAAACAAGAACAAGCTACAAAGCCACAAAGGAGCGTGATCTGAAGTAATGTTTTGAAAACCGGGTTTTTAATCGACCCGGTCGAGTTACCGGTTCAACCGGTTCGACCACCGGGCAAACCCGTTTTTCTATTAAAAAAATCAAACCCGATCGGGTTTTCGAGAACCGGGTTAACTGATGTAGCGTGATGCTACAGATGTAGGCAATTTTGATACACGTATTGCCAGACGAGGATAATTATCGTATTATCAAACAAAAGGGGTAATATCGTTTACTTGACGAGGAATAAAACACAGAGGTTTGAGAAAACTCTTCTCAGACTCTTTTATTAATATACATTCTGGAAAACAAAAACAAGACCTCGATCCCCTAACATTCGACCTCTATTTATAATAGAGAGAATATTCTGGAAGAATACTAATTCTGGAAAATAAAATAAACTCCTTATTTAAAATAAAATTCCTAATTAAATAAAATAACTTGGGCTTAGGAGGCCTGCAACATCTTTACTGCATCATTCTCCCCTTCTTGGGAAAAACTCGTCCTCGAGTTGTCATCAGGATATAAAGGATCATCCGGAGTAAAATTGGACAGGTCTGCAACATTGAAAGTCGGTGAAATAGAAAGGTGTTCAGGTAGATCAATAACATATGCATTATCATTGATTTTCTGAAGCACTTTGCAAGGACCTATTTTCCGCATCTTGAGCTTGTTGTACGTCCCAACAGGAAACCTCTCTTTTCTTAAGTGAACCATAACTTGATCTCCAACAGAAAATGTCTTTATCCTACGATGTTTGTCACTTTGTACCTTGTACTTTGCATTAGAATACTCGAGTTTTTGTTTGACTTCAGCTTGTACGGCTTTTATTCTTTCCGCCATGTTCTGAGCGGCGATGCTATGACCCGGTAGCGCAGGTAGCTGAATGAGATCAAGAGTTTGCTTTGGTGGACACAGAGTCACAACCCCTAGATGTGCGTGGAAGCCCCAACACAAAATCCATTGAGATGTCCTCCCACGGTCCGTCATATATAGAAAGAAAAAACAGTTATTATGTCAAAACCTTAAAAGACTTTAATCTCTTGTCATCATAAAGCTTGAAAACTTAGAGTCCTGGCTCATTGGGGTTCACCTGCAATGTTAGTGATTCCGCCTTTGCAGGATAATCTGGAGTTCCGTTAGCTACATCTGATGGAGCCTTAAATTTGTCCATTCCTGATTTGCATTGCTTCTCGAACATGATTGTAGGTGTCTGCCTTGTTCTTCTAGTCTCATCTGTAGGTTTCTTTGGATCTACATAAAGATGTAAGGAAAACATTGATAGTATAGGTGATCCCTTGATGTAGCGTGATGCTACAGATGTAGGCAATTTTGATACACGTATTGCCAGACGAGGATAATTATCGTATTATCAAACAAAAGGGGTAATATCGTTTACCTGACGAGGAATAAAACACAGGTTTGAGAAAACTCTTCTCAGACTCTTTTATTAATATAAATTCTGGAAAACAAAAACAAGACCTCGATCCCCTAACATTCGACCTCTATTTATAATAGAGAGAATATTCTGGAAGAATACTAATCTGGAAAATAAAATAAACTCCTTATTTAAAATAAAATTCCTAATTAAATAAAATAATTTGGGCTTAGGAGGCCTGCAACATCTTTACTGCATCATTCTCCCCATCTTGGGAAAAACTCGTCCTCGAGTTGTCATCAGGATATAAAGGATCATCCGGAGTAAAATTGGACAGGTCTGCAACATTGAAAGTCGGTGAAATAGAAAGGTGTTCAGGTAGATCAATAACATATGCATTATCATTGATTTTCTGAAGCACTTTGCAAGGACCTATTTTCCGCATCTTGAGCTTGTTGTACGTCCCAACAGGAAACCTCTCTTTTCTTAAGTGAACCATAACTTGATCTCCAACAGAAAATGTCTTTATCCTACGATGTTTGTCACTTTGTACCTTGTACTTTGCATTAGAATACTCGAGTTTTTGTTTGACTTCAGCTTGTACGGCTTCTATTCTTTCCGCCATGTTCTGAGCGGCGATGCTATGACCCGGTAGCGCAGGTAGCTGAATGAGATCAAGAGTTTGCTTTGGTGGACACTGATACACAACCTGAAATGGCGTCTTGCCCGTGGATCGATTCACCATATTATTGAAAGCGAATTCTGCTGGTGCAAGAAATTGATCCCATTGCTTTGGACGATCACCACACAAACATCTGATTAGATTTCCAAGTGTTTTGTTCACAACTTCCGTTTGACCATCTGTTTGAGGATGGAAAGATGTGCTATAATTCAACTCAGTTTTAAACAAACGCCAAAGAGTCCTCCAAAAATGACTAAGAAACTTGGTGTCACGATCAGATGTGATTGTAGAAGGTATACCATGTAGACGTACGATTTCTCGAAAAAATAACAAAGCCACGTTTGAAGCATCATCTGTCTTCTTGCAAGGAATAAAATATGCCATTTTAGAGTAACGATCCACAACTACAAACACAGAGTCACAACCCCTAGATGTGCGTGGAAGCCCCAACACAAAATCCATTGAGATGTCCTCCCACGGTCCGTCAGGAATAGGTAGTGGTGTGTATAAACCGGTATTTTGTGAATGACCCTTAGCAGTTTGACAAATAAGGCACTTAGCAACAAACTTACCCACATCTCGCCTCAAGTGTGGCCAATAGTACCGCTCCTCAACCATAGCGAGTGTCTTGTCACGACCGAAATGGCCTCCAAGACCTCCCCCATGCAACTCTTTAATTAATTGTTCCCTTAATGACGTACGTGGGATGCACAATCGATTGTCAAAGAATAAATACCCATCGATCTTTAAATATGGAGGTACTATTTTATTTTCCCAAATCTGCTTGAAATCTTCATCATAGGCATACAAATCTTTCAATTGTTCAAATCCAATGATTTCCGTTTTTAACGTCACCAACAATTCAGCCCGTCGACTTAATGCATCTGCAACCTTATTCTGTTCACCCGCTTTGTGCTTCAAAACGAAAGAAAAACGCTGAAGATAAGCGATCCATCTCCCATGCATTCTATTCATCTTCTGTTGGTTGTTGAAGTACTTTAATGCCTCATGATCCGTGTATAGAACAAACTCTCGATGAAATAAGTATTGCTCCCAATGGTGAACGGATCGATAAATAGCATAGAACTCCAACTCATACGTTGACCACTTTTGTCGGGCTTCACTAAGCTTTTCACTAAAGAAGGCTATAGGTTTTCCTTCTTGAGATAAAACAGCACCAATTCCAACAATGGACGCATCACACTCCAAAGTGAAAAGTTTGTCAAAGTTCGGTAACATAAGAAGCGGTGCATTTGTTAGCTTTTCTTTGATTTGCTCAAAACTAAGATCAGCCTCTTCTCCCCATTGAAACTTTCCTTTCTTCATACATTGAGTGATAGGTGCCATGATAGTGCTAAAGTTCCTTATGAATCTTCGATAGAAAGTTGCAAGCCCATGGAAACTACGTACTTCACTAATGGTTTGTGGTGTAGGCCATTCTTTAATTGTCCGAACCTTCTCTTCATCAACTTGAATACCATGAGAAGTAATAACGAACCCCAAGAACAACAACTTATCAGTCAAGAAATTGCATTTCTTTAAGTTGATATACAACTTATTTTGAGATAATGCAATGAGAACTTCCCGTAAGTGCATGAGATGCTCTTTTTCGGACTTGCTATATATGAGGATGTCATCAAAATAAACTACGACGAAAGATCCGATAAAGGGTTTTAATACCTGGTTCATTAACCGAGAGAAGGTACTTGGTGCATTTGAAAGTCCAAAAGGCATGACCATCCACTCGTAGAGACCGTCCTTAGTCTTAAACGCCGTCTTCCACTCATCACCTGGACGAATCCGGATTTGGTGATATCCACTTCGTAAATCAATCTTAGAAAATATCCTTGACCCCTCCAACATATCTAGCATATCATCAAGGCGTGGGATCGGGAAACGATATGCAATTGTGATCTTATTAATTGCTCGACTATCGACACACATTCGCCAACTACCATCTTTTTTTGGAACTAATAAAGCTGGAACGGCGCAAGGGCTCATGCTTTCCCGAATTAGTCCTTTCCTCAATAAATCTTCGACTTGCTCCTGTAAGATTAAATTCTCTTTCGGGCTCATTCGGTAGTGTGGTAAGTTAGGAAGACTAGCTCCTGGAACAAAATCAATTTGATGTTGAATGTTACGCATTGGTGGTAAAGTTGACGGTAATTCATCAGGAACGAGTGATTTAAATTCGTCCATCAAAGGTAACAACTTTTCCGGAATTGAAGAACCTTCTTGTATCGTTCCTGTTGCAACAACCGCATATATCACCGACTCACCTTTAATCTGATCATTGAAATCTCCATGGTTCAGAATCATCATATTGTTACGTGTTTCTTCGGAGTCTTTTGATTTGTTGTTATCTATCAAGGGAACTAAAACCTTCTTAACACCATTTATAATAAACGAATAAGTATTCTCTTTCCCTTTGTGGATCGCATTTACATCATACTCCCATGGTCTCCCGAGAAGAATATGGCAAGCATCCATATCAACTATGTCGCACGTGACCTCGTCCTTATATTTTCCAATCTCAAAAGGGATTTTGCATCGCTCAGTGACCTTGATATCGCCAACAGATTTGATCCAACCAATACGGTACGGGTTTGGATGTTTTTCTGTAGGTATCTTCAATCGTTGTACGATGTCCCTCGATACTATATTTTCCGTGCTACCACTATCGATAATAACATCAAAGACCCTTTGATGGATAACACATCGTGTTCGAAAAAGGTTATGTCGCTGAGTTTTCTCAACTAGTTTAGGAGCTAGCATGATACGACGAACGACACACAACTTCGAAGAATATTCACCATCACCATCTAACTCATCTGCCGGGTGGCATACGTCAGTTTCAATTTCTTCATCAAACCTTTCCTCTTCTCCTTCATCGTAATCGTCTTCCCTAGTGGTCAAATTAACCTTCCCACCAGTTGCCCTACATTCACTTGAACGATGACCAGGTGCCCCACACTTGAAACACTTCCCGATTACAGGTCGTGCATAAGGGTTTGTACTTGTAGACTTGCTGACAAGTGTACCAGTAGGTTTTCCCGTGTCCAAAGTAGACAATTTCTGAACAGACTCACTGCCTTCTGGTTTGGATGTTGATTGTCCAGCGTTTGACACAAACTTGTTTCTGTTTGTGGAAGGAAATAAAGTTGAGCGGTTGTTCTTTGCGAGTTGATTCTCAGCCCTAATCGCGAGATTATAAGCGTCGTCCAACGTGTATACAGGAACAAGAGAGATTCTATCTTGGATTTCTGAACGTAATCCATTGATATACCGTGTCACTTGTTGAGACTCGGTTTCTGATAAATCATTCCTTGATGACAAACGATGAAATTCAGCGGTGTATACTTCCACAGAACGATTTCCTTGAGCACAATTTTGAAGAAGATTAAACAATATCTGATCATGATTGGGTGGAAGGAACCTCCTACGTAATTCTCGTTCCATTCTTTCCCAACTAACAATGGGAAGTTTCCCTTGTCGCTCCCGTACAGTTTGCAAGTTCTTCCACCATGATTGCGCACCACCCTTTAGTTTATACGCAACTAGATTAACTCGATTATCCATAGGAATTTCATAGAACTTGAAAAAGGTATCCAATTCACTCATCCAATCCAAGAAATCTTCCACATTCATTGAACCGTGGAAAGTCGGGACATCTTTGGCTCGTTGACGGTAATCAAAATCAGCAGCCCCCCTGTGACCAAAACGCCTTCCCCTGACTTCCCGTTCATCTTCATACTCGTCCTCAACATCAGAATCTTCACCGCCAAAATTGTGTTGCTGGAAAGGTTGCCTTTGATGTCGACCATTCCCGCGACCCCTGTTCGGTCGTCGTGGAACACCAAAAACTGGTTGATCTTCATTCTCATGTGTCGTTAGACCTGCTATGGTTTGAGTTATCTGTTGCAAAGACTTCTGGATTGTTTCCTCAAGCCGTTTAAACGAATTTTCGAGCTGCTCAACTCGATCATTATTAACATCGTCACCAGCCATTATTGAGTCTCAATACAGAAACAATCAACCTTAAAACTGGATGAATTTGCAATGTGAAAACCAAACCAAATAATCTGATCAATCACGATTTGCAGTAGAAGCGGTCCTCCAATCAAATCGTGTTTGGACTCTGATTACCAACTGATGTAGCGTGATGCTACAGATGTAGGCAATTTTGATACACGTATTGCCAGACGAGGATAATTATCGTATTATCAAACAAAAGGGGTAATATCGTTTACCTGACGAGGAATAAAACACAGGTTTGAGAAAACTCTTCTCAGACTCTTTTATTAATATAAATTCTGGAAAACAAAAACAAGACCTCGATCCCCTAACATTCGACCTCTATTTATAATAGAGAGAATATTCTGGAAGAATACTAATCTGGAAAATAAAATAAACTCCTTATTTAAAATAAAATTCCTAATTAAATAAAATAACTTGGGCTTAGGAGGCCTGCAACATCTTTACTGCATCAGAGGTATATACTTTTTTGACCAAGTGCAATTAAAAGAAATCCGAGTTTTTTTTTTTTTTTTTTTTTTTTTTTTTTTTTTTTGACAAAAGTTAACACTATGAAACATAACTGAGGTCATGTGATATCGCGGGACATCTCATAGTTCCGTTAATGGTTGCACAATGTCAATTTTCGCAAATTTCTAAAGACGGTACTCTTGTAATGACCCAGGTCGTAAAATAACATTTATTTAACAAGTGACTTAAGGAGACTGGTTTTTAGAGAACCGATAATGTGTATCAGTTATATACGTATTTGTGAACTATCACTAACATGACTTAGTGGTCATCACAATAATATTTGCATCTTGTGGTTAAATGAGTTTAGAGTTTAGTTTTCTTTCTTTAAATATAATCAGGGTAAAACCAGCTAGTTTAATCATCCTATCCGGTGCAAGAGTAACTTGTTAGACAAAGTCTATAATCGATGGTGGAAGCCTCTAAAAACGTAAAAAGTCTATGCTACATGTTAGTGATAGTTCACAAATAATTCTATGCGATATAGAAGATTTCATCAAGTCTATTATATATATGTTAGTGATAGTTCACAAATAATTCTATGCAATATAGAAGATTTCATTGAGTCTATTCTATATATGTTACATGATTTACAATAAAAAATGCAATAAATAAAACTGTTTTTTTTTATTTAATTCAAAGACCTATAATTTTAAGCTTTAAATTCTAGATTTTGGATCTCTAATTAACTGTTAGGCCGAACCAAGATAGATGTTTGTCGTTCACTCTCGTCAAGACCATTCTATTTCTTTATGCATTTTTCACGTTGTCTTTAATTATTTGTTCTAAAATGCAATAAATAAAACCAACCTCTTTTTTTTTTTTTTTTTTTTTTTTTTTTTTTTTTTTTTTTTTTTTTTTTTTTTTTTTTTTTTTTTTTTTTTTNGATAAGAATAAGGTGTTATTAGAGCACGAAGACAAGCACGCTTAATCTTATTAAGAGGTGGTTGTTAACGGGTTAAAATGGTTAATTTTTAGCAACTGTCTTAAGATAATAAGATTACTCATTTTTGAAAACTAAGAAGTCATGGATTTGAGTCTTGTTGGGCTTACCCCATTTGTAAAGTGGGTCCACAGTCTAGGGGATGGAAGAAGGCTTCATCAGTTTGATGTTGAGGTGCATGTTGTCTATCATAGCATACTACTTCTTGTTGGGCTTGTGGATACCAATGAAGTGAGCTTATTTGATGTCCTTCAATCAGCTGCAAACCAATTTTACTGTTCATGTTATTTGCATAGACTGATGTTTTAAGGACTACAACTGGAACATGTTAAGCTCGTCGTTTAACATGCAAACGAGATTACATATTTACATACCCTTTGCTTCAAGGTCATGTTTGCTTCATTTAGTGAATGCTCCTGCATGATGGAGAATAATTAGAAGAATAGTAGAACCTTATATATAAACCTATGATGTTATTCGCGTACTTTTTTTTGAAGATCTGAAAGTGTGTCCAACATGAGCTGCGTCTGCAGGTTATGTACAAGTTCATTAATTTAAAGATGCATTAGAATTCACTAGATCAAGAATAGATATATGACAATGTTAAGATACCCGGGCTGATCTGATATGCTTGAGAGATGTATCGAGCTGCTTTTCTAGGGACTCAAGCTCCTTGCAGTTCAGAGGGCCAAGATCCTCACCCAATAGATTCCTAGTGTTGATAACACCCGAGTCACATATTATTCAATAAGTATATATATAGCGTTGCTATTTGGACAAACCTTTTTTTAGTATTGGGTTAATGTAATTTTGTATATGATCTTTAGCAGTTCAAATACGAAAAACCGCCAAAATTTTATTATATCTCCCAATGTTACCATTGAATAAAATGATTTAGAAGGTTCAAAAAGTCAAAATGCTTTGATAGTTATGATTGACACCCTAATTAGTTACGAGTATTTAAATTTTTTGGAAACCTTTGGTCAAAATAATTTTCAAATGAACCAACTCAACTGAAAGTTTGAAACACTACAAATATAACCCTTTTTGAAAAACAGCGGAAAGAAGCACTATAGAGCCTCGATCCTTTTTAAACATTGGATTACCTTTGAGATCGTTGTAAAGCTTCATAACGCGCCTTAAGTCTCAAATACTCCTGCTGACTACTTAGCTCCTACGACAACCATAAATATTAGAACCAAATTATTTTCGTTACAACCATGCATCTTGTTTTTTTTTAAAGGAAAACTGTAATAATCACAAAAGAGAGAATGTGTGTTAACACATGATTGAGTTTATTATACAAGACCGTGTACTAATAACATTGAATGTTATCTGTTTTATCTAGAGAAATAATAAGGTAAACAAGCTAGTATTTGATCATAGTGCATAATTTGGAGATTAAAATCCTCTAACCCTAACTAAACGCCTCTCTTAATTAATTAAACCTACATTAAGGCGATGAAGTCCTTTTAGTCAACTAGCTTAATTTATAGGAAGTTGTTGGTAAAAATAATGACCATAAATATAAATCGATTATTAATTAAGTTAAGACAAATATACTATTTTCCAGGGGTTATATTTCTTGTTTCAAAAGGTATCATGACAATACTCCGTGTTTTTCATGATATTTATTTTTAGTAAACTGATCTTCTACAAATAATAAAGATTCAAATTAATTTTAAGTTAAAAAAATAACAATATAAATTTCATTCATATATTCACTAATTCACCTGTCACCTTTAATATTATTAAGCTTAAATGGACCTATCATATATTATTACAACACTTTTATAAATCATAATACTCATATTTATTTAGTTTATAGCAACACTAGCCGTTGTAGATTACACAAACGTATACAAGAAAAGATTCAATAAGCATAGAAAGATATATTAGTGAAATCTTACTGATTTCTTGAAAAAATCTACTCGTTATTAAAAACTTTCCTTCCAAGTTATTAAAGATTTTCGGGATGCATGATATATTGATATATTTTCCTTAAATTGATCACACCAACTCGTTTCTTTAAATAAAATTTGCCTATATATAATGTTTTTATGAAACACTTTTCTAAATCATCTTCTTCTCAGCTTATTCAGATTATTAAGGTTAGTTTAACTTCAGTACGATTTTGCAAAATCGTTGTTTATATCTCTATGTACGTGTATGTGTTTTTTCTTTAAAAATTCTGTTGTTCCCATACCCTATATTCTGTTTAAATCTTGAAGTGTTCATCTTTGTTACATTAGTTTATGTCTCGAACGATTAACAATGTTTTTGCCATGATGTAGTTTTATGTGTTTTTTTTTTGGCATATGGTGTTGTTGTGGTTTAGGTTATTGTTTGAGGGGTAGCTTTTTTGTGTGTGTGCTTTGTACTTTTGTTGTTTTAATGTAATAATAAAATTCTATTCCTCACACATCCACGTCAACTTCATACGTGAGAACAAAAGTATTGTATGATATACAACCCAATCATGTCATTATTTCCGTGTAACAATAATATAAACAAAAGTATTGTTTACACAAAAAAACTGCAAAATAACATAACTTTATTATATTGTGTTTGCAAATTGCCTATATTGCTTTGTAGCAGCAATAGAAAAACAAATATTGCTAGTTTTTCTATATATTTTTTTTATAAACATATAGACTTAGTATATGATGGGTAATGGGTTCGTCTTGCTTCTACTTATTGTGTTCATTATATGGTTGGTATGTTTTGTGTTTCTTTAGTCCTTGCTGCTTTAAAAGATGCTCACACGTAACTTATTATCCGTACCTACCTAAAAGATTATAATATAATGCGTAGCTGAATGTTAAACCCATGATTCATGGTTGTTATTAACTACAGTATTTCTTTCGGTTATTCTAGAGTATTAGTTTGACTAATATGTTTTAGCCACTGGTTAATAATGTCAACAAAAGATTGCAACACATTAATAACAAGATTTAATACCTATTCATTTTTTAAGCCATTGTGATAATAATACTTTGAAAATAATCCAAACCCCATGATCGAGTAAATTTTCGGAAAAATTCACATTAAGGATTGTCGATGTCTTAAGTACCAATGATATAGCAAAATTATGTTAACAATAGGGTACAAATACATTATTTTTTTTTTATTATTTTTTTTAAAAGGTAAAATAGGGGTACAAATACATTAGATACAAGCACATTCACATAGATAGTGAAACTATTACTTAAAATTCGACGAACATAAAATTCTCATCATTAATGTACAGCAACAGTTTTTAGAAATATATATAGCGATCTGTTAACATTAGTTTGTTACAAATGACTTATAGTAATGATGGAACACACCGTAGAATCCTTATGAATTGTCTTGCCTGCAAACTGATTATTGTGTTATTTTTTAACATGGCAACCATCCTGCTTGCATGTAATTATTCATACTTGGCCCTGCTGCTACAGCTGATAGTGGATCCGTTTGATACCTAAAAGATAAGAATAAGGTGTTATTAGAGCACGAAGACAAGCACGCTTAATCTTATTAAGAGGTGGTTGTTAACGGGTTAAAATGGTTAATTTTTAGCAACTGTCTTAAGATAATAAGATTACTCATTTTTGAAAACTAAGAAGTCATGGATTTGAGTCTTGTTGGGCTTACCCCATTTGTAAAGTGGGTCCACAGTCTAGGGGATGGAAGAAGGCTTCATCAGTTTGATGTTGAGGTGCATGTTGTCTATCATAGCATACTACTTCTTGTTGGGCTTGTGGATACCAATGAAGTGAGCTTATTTGATGTCCTTCAATCAGCTGCAAACCAATTTTACTGTTCATGTTATTTGCATAGACTGATGTTTTAAGGACTACAACTGGAACATGTTAAGCTCGTCGTTTAACATGCAAACGAGATTACATATTTACATACCCTTTGCTTCAAGGTCATGTTTGCTTCATTTAGTGAATGCTCCTGCATGATGGAGAATAATTAGAAGAATACTAGAACCTTATATATAAACCTATGATGTTATTCGCGTACTTTTTTTTGAAGATCTGAAAGTGTGTCCAACATGAGCTGCGTCTGCATATTATGTACAAGTTCATTAATTTAAAGATGCATTAGAATTCACTAGATCAAGAATAGATATATGACAATGTTAAGATACCCGGGCTGATCTGATATGCTTGAGAGATGTATCGAGCTGCTTTTCTAGGGACTCAAGCTCCTTGCAGTTCAGAGGGCCAAGATCCTCACCCAATAGATTCCTAGTGTTGATAACACCCGAGTCACATATTATTCAATAAGTATAGCGTTGCTATTTGGACAAACCTTTTTTTAGTATTGGGTTAATGTAATTTTGTATATGATCTTTAGCAGTTCAAATACGAAAAACCGCCAAAATTTTATTATATCTCCCAATGTTACCATTGAATAAAATGATTTAGAAGGTTCAAAAAGTCAAAATGCTTTGATAGTTATGATTGACACCCTAATTAGTTACGAGTATTTAAATTTTTTGGAAACCTTTGGTCAAAATAATTTTCAAATGAACCAACTCAACTGAAAGTTTGAAACACTACAAATATAACCCTTTTTGAAAAACAGCGGAAAGAAGCACTATAGAGCCTCGATCCTTTTTAAACATTGGATTACCTTTGAGATCGTTGTAAAGCTTCATAACGCGCCTTAAGTCTCAAATACTCCTGCTGACTACTTAGCTCCTACGACAACCATAAATATTAGAACCAAATTATTTTCGTTACAACCATGCATCTTGTTTTTTTTTTTAAAGGAAAACTGTAATAATCACAAAAGAGAGAATGTGTGTTAACACATGATTGAGTTTATTATACAAGACCATGTACTAATAACATTGAATGTTATCTGTTTTATCTAGAGAAATAATAAGGTAAACAAGCTAGTATTTGATCATAGTGCATAATTTGGAGATTAAAATCCTCTAACCCTAACTAAACGCCTCTCTTAATTAATTAAACCTACATTAAGGCGATGAAGTCCTTTAGTCAACTAGCTTAATTTATAGGAAGTTGTTGGTAAAAATAATGACCATAAATATAAATCGATTATTAATTAAGTTAAGGCAAATATACTATTTTCCAGGGGTTATATTTCTTGTTTCAAAAGGTATCATGACAATACTCCGTGTTTTTCATGATATTTATTTTTAGTGAACTGATCTTCTACAAATAATAAAGATTCAAATTAATTTTAAGTTAAAAAAATAACAATCTAAATTTCATTCATATATTCACTAATTCATCTGTCACCTTTAATATTAGTATTAAGCTTAAATGGACCTATCATATATTATTACAACACTTTTATAAATCATAATACTCATATTTATTTAGTTTATAGCAACACTAGCCGTTGTAGATTACACAAACGTATACAAGAAAAGATTCAATAAGCATAGAAAGATATATTTCTGAAATCTTAATGATTTCTTGAAAAAATCTACTCGTTATTAAAAACTTTCCTTCAAAGTTATTAAAGATTTTCGGGATGCATGATATCATGATATATTTTCCTTAAATTGATCACACCAACTCGTTTCTTTAAATAAAATTTGCCTATATATAATGTTTTTATGAAACACTTGTCTAAATCATCTTCTTCTCAGCTTATTCAGATTATTAAGGTTAGTTTAACTTCATTACGATTTTGCAAAATCGTTGTTTATATCTCTATGTACGTGTATGTGTTTTTTCTTTAAAAATTCTGTTGTTCCCATACCCTATATTCTGTTTGTTCATCTTTGTTACATTAGTTTATGTCTTGAACGATTAACAATGTTTTTGCCATGATGTAGTTTTATGTGTTTTTTTTTTGGCATATGGTGTTGTTGTGGTTTAGGTTATTGTTTGAGGGGTAGCTTTTTTGTGTGTGTGCTTTGTCCTTTTGTTGTTTTAATGTAATAATAAAATTCTATTCCTTACACATCCACGTCAACTTCATACGTGAGAACAAAAGTATTGTATGATATACAACCCAATCATGTCATTATTTCCGTGTAACAATAATATAAACAAAAGTATTGTTTACACAAAAAAACTGCAAAATAACATAACTTTATTATATTCTGTTTGCAAATTGCGTGTTAGGCTTGTAACAACATCAGAAAAACAAATCTTGCTAGTTTTTCCATATATATATTTTTTCATAAACGTATAGACTTAGTATATGATGGGTAATGGGTTCGTCTTGCTTCTAGTTATTGTGTTCATTATATGGTTTGGTATGTTTTTGTGTTTTTTAGTCCTTGCTGCTTGAAGCATTCTATATTATCTTTAAAGAAAACAATATATGTATCATCAATAATCCGTAATCGATAAAACAAGTCTACTTTGTTAAATACGCGGAGTACTCCTAGTTTAACCAACTATAATGCCAAAGATATGGAATGCTATTAGCAATAACATAATTAATGATTAAGGTTTATGTTTCACTAATTTTTCTGTTAATTAATTAATATGAAGACACGCACATACACTTTCACTTAGTTTGCGCTTACTGATTATATTAATTAATGTTACAGTTACATTCTACCAAATTTTCCAGAGTGTTCATCGCCTAGAGGTTGTGAATCAATGGAGGAAATATCAAATTCAAACTGTGAAAACACTTGTCACAGTGTGAACGATAGTCACGCTTATTCACAGAGATACAAAGGTGTGGTTCCACAGCAGAACGGACATTGGGGGGCTCAGATATATACAAATAATCAACGCATATGGCTCGGAACATTTAAATCAGAACTAGATGCAGCTATAGCTTATGATCGAGCATCTATCAAGCTTAGAAGTTCTGATGCCCCAAGAAATTTCCCTTTGACTAAAACAACAGTCCAAGAGGCAAAGTTTCAAAGTCTTTATCATATGGAAGCAATTTTAGCAATGATCAAAGACGGGTCATATCAATCCAAATTTGATGAATTTCAAAGACTGAAAACCGAAAAAGAAAATGATAGTGATTTGTCTGTGCAAAATAGTTGTGGTTTTTCTTGTAGGCTAGTTTTCGAGAAGGAGTTAACACCAAGTGATGTTGGTAAACTTAATAGATTAGTTATACCTAAGAAATATGCTGTGAGGTATTTTCCTCCAGTACCCGATAATGATAAGTCACAAGGGCTTGTTAATAAAGAGGTGCATCTTCCTTTCTATGATGTTCAAAAAAGATTGTGGAAGTTTCGGTATTGTTATTGGAAGAGTAGCCAAAGTTTTGTCTTTACTCGCGGTTGGAATCAGTTTGTTAAGGAAAAGAGATTAATGGCGAATGATAAGATAAGTTTTTATTTTCAGGAGAATCTTGAAATGCAGAATTTGGGGTTTTGGGTTATTGACACGTGTTTGTCTACGAGTAATATTGGAGCGAGTTTGAAGCTTGGTGTGGGAGCACAAGTCAGGTATTTAATGCCGAAGGAAGAGGAAGGAAGTGTCGAGGATCATGAGATGAAGGATGAAGTTATCCAAGCAAGCAATGTTGAGACTACAGGATTTAAGCTCTTTGGTGTCCAAATAGTCACTACAACAAACAAAAGAAAGGGCGACAAACTTTTGGAGATGACACATTCGTCCTCACCAAAAGTCACTAAACGACAAAAAATTTGTTGACCTGGAATACCAGACCAAAAAAAATTCAACGCAAACTTTTGACGAGGACATTGTCCTCACCAAAAGTTTGACCAACTTTTTATTTTCCCTCGATGGCTATTTTTATCAAAGCTTCTGTACTTGCTATTTGGGAACCTTAGAGATAGCTATGTCTAACCTCTTATATAGTTGCATTATTCTATGGAAAAACAATTTGTTTGCTTAAGATATAAATTGGTAATCTAATGTTTAGATAATTCATTCAGTCATTTTACTTTTTTGGGGATAGTATTTTATTTACTACTTCATTCAGTCATTTTACTTTTTTTGGGATAGTATTTAATTTGCTACCTCATAGGTCACATTGTGCTTCTACAACAACTTGTATTGTTTGTTTGGAAAGGAAAACTAAATGTAGACCATATGTATAATAGTTGTCAGGTTGGCTTAAGGGCCAGGGTTTAACTTAGAGAATAAAGGTAGGACATGAATATTGCCTATTGTGTCAAATAGTGACATAAGAATTTTTGAATGTTAGGTAAGAGGGTGCTTAGAATTTGTTTGTTTTAATTTATTGTGCTTTTGTAACACAAATAATTAGCGTATTTGAATGTTTGGTATAAAAAATGCTTATGTTTCTTCACTTATTTTGCTGAATAAGCTGTTTGAAAACAGAAACGGCCGGAAAATTAAGGAATTCCACACACTCGCTTAAAATATATAATTTTTGTAAGAACAAGTCCATTATACAGAAGAAAATAGGGATAATGGCATATAAATGTATCGTACTTGTTACACTATCCTTTTATATGCATTAAATTAATCTTTTTGCTATTTTATGTTCCCAGCTTGCATTTTTGCGTCATGTGTGTGTGTATTTTGTGATTTTTTTTTTACCCCTCCCAGGTAAAGGGGTGTTAATAAATTGAATGACAAAAAAGACACAAAATATACACAAGTGATGCAAAATGCAAGTTGGGTACATAGAATAGCAAAAAAATTAATTCGATACATATAAAAAGATAGGAATGACAAGTAAGATACATTTATAGTTATCCCAAGAAAATACTCACAAGTGCCTCCCTTGCTGATACATTTGAGTCTGGTGCTCCATAGTTGCATTTTTGATACCTCTCAAGGGTTTTGAGCATGCTGCTAGAAGAATAAATATCAATACCAAAACAAACGAGCATATAAAGTTCAGATAGCTTTAAAACGGAATTGTACTTAACAACAACGATTTTAGGCGTTCAATTATAAACCGAACATTCAGTCGAACCTCACTTGGAATCAAATATATACTTCCTTTCAAGTTTTTCCCCTAAAATCAAATGTTTATTGGAATTTAACCAAATAAGCTAACAGAATGTAGCTGAGATTGAGCTAGCTATGACTACAAACTAAATTAGACTATATAAGTTTTGAATAACAACACGAACGTAACCCATAAACTCGTTAAGGTTATAAGTAAAATTCAGTAAAAGGTCGACGAATGAGTTACTTTTGATTGTTTCTCAACTGATATTTAATCTATCCTTTTTAATTTAGGAGCAGAATTCAGTAGTATTATTACCTCTAGATTTTGACACTAATTAAGGACCTAACCAAATCGACATGGTACTGATCGACTACTGAGAGAAATTCTGTTTCTCTTTCAATACAAAATCAATGCACAAATTAGACGGAAACAAATAGCATGAACTGTATAATCTTGCAGGATATATTTTGACATTAGTATTCTTGAAAGAGGCTCATCAAGCAACTTCATTAGATCCATAAACTTTAAAGATTAAAAGTTACTAATGCAACTTATAAAAAATAACTCCTTAGGAAATCAAGTACCTCATCAAACTGAAAAACATATTGTAAAAAGAAAAAGAAAAACAGTAAAACCCTAGAACTGGTAAAATATGTTTAAGTGTGCAATTTCCTCAACCAATAAACATATTTATTAGATCTTATGAAGTATCTGTTTAAGTGATTGTTTGAGTTATAAACTTATCTTAAAAAGAATTAGAACAGGAGAAAATTAATGTAGTACAAATTAAGTGAAAACAAAAGGAAACATAAAGAAAGGATGAGAGAGAAGGTATATACTCTCATGAACACTCATGTTGATAACTCATAACAAATTCCTTCTGAAAGTTTTTGGTACAATTTATATAAAAATCCATGTTAGACAAAAGCTAGAAAAGGTTAACTAAATCACGAATATCAAAATACATCAACATAAATGGTGATACATTATATAAAAAAGTATAGAAAGGTTATATAAAATATCATCTTTTCATAGCTTTCCAATATCAGATCTATAAAACAAAACTAGCAACAAGTTGTATAAACACTAAAGACTTTCACTAAAACAGCAAATCAAATAACTGAATCACATATGTTACTTTTTGCTTTATCAGATCTAATAATGTATATTTATTAAAATTTGGTAGAGTTTTATGTATTTATATATAAACATATAAATGTATACTATACCTTGAGCTGCTACAAAACTCATGGAGTTTGCCACGGTTAGAAAAGATGATCAAAGCGACTTCTGCATCGCACAGAACTGAGAGCTCGTAAGCTTTCTTCAAGAGCCCGCTTCGACGTTTAGCAAAAGTGACTTGCCTATTGATTTTGTTCTCAATTCTCTTCAGTTCTACTCTTCCTCTACCCATTTTGTCACTAGTTATGAGGCTTTACATAAATATAGTTATCAACTTATATTCTAATGGAATGAAACTGGTGTGGAGCATTTATGTTGCACTTTGGAACTCTGAAAGTACAAATTGAGTCTGTATATTTAGCTATTGTATTTGTATATTAGATATTTTTTTACTTTGTATAAAAGTGTGCTTTTATAATTTGAGAAAGTGTTTGAGTTTTGTATATACAAACTTTTTTTTTTGTCGATTTTCACGTTTAGAAGGG
Organism: Artemisia annua; assembly: GCA_014162995.1. Lineage (NCBI taxonomy): Eukaryota > Viridiplantae > Streptophyta > Magnoliopsida > Asterales > Asteraceae > Artemisia > Artemisia annua. The sequence goes on from LBNU01012191.1 coordinate 32,780, forward strand.
TTGAAAATGACTAAAATTATATAGGTTGTTTTTAGGTTATTATCTTGAACTCAATTGACAATGATACAAGTGCATCTTTAATAGTGATGATCGAGAATTGTTGTAGTATCTAGACCGTTTATTGATCCAAGATTCACGTAACCATCGATAAGGGGTGATCTATCGTGGTTGAACTACTACTTGTATGTCGTATGGGTCGATCAAAACTCAAAAAGGTAAAACTGCATCACTTGTACAATTTTAACAATGTCCATTTGTCGTTGTGGATGTAGTTATTTTGTGGCAAAAGACGTAGCTGTAAGTTATTTATTGGTCTTTTACAAATAATACTTTTAACCGAAGACATTTTGCATAAAAATTTACTACTGCACATTTTATTTTGACATAAGAAAACTTCTAAAGATAGGGTAAAGGCTAAAGATGTTTTACGTACCTACAATTTTGGTTCAATTTGAATAATGCTACCAATTTACTCGACACTCTTCAAACCAATTGTCAACTGCATTGATCATGACTTATATTTTCGTCATTTGTCAGTAAGCAACGCTTATCTGAACAGATATGACAATTTAATGAGTTTAAGACTATAAGTAGGAGTTCGATGGCTTGTCTTAACGAATCTAATAATTCAAATGAGTTTAAACCATTGGGTTCTCTTATTGTGGACCAATATTTGTTTTCGTATTCATTTCATTGTACTAGACTTGTATTGTTAATATTTACGAGTATTAATTAAGTCATTTATCTAATGGTATCATTCTCTTATCGTAAACGTTTAGTTAACTGTTAAGAAGACTTTGATGTAATAGGCTATGCGTTCAATCACAACTCGTGACTAAACATAATAAATTGGGACATGCAATCAGAAAAATAAAATTACAACTTAATATTAGTACTATACGTATGCGTGAATGATGGGTTATAAAGGGACAGTAACAATGATAAGACCATGGTAAAAACAAATGTTGTAGTAGTATTGTAGAGGGGAGCAGCAATCTTGTTTCTTGGGGTAACTCGATTCGACGGTCCAGATGTGACATAACTAAACCTTAAAATCCATTAGCTAATTGGGTGCTCTGGTGGCACGTGTCAACATATGACTCGATTAAAACCTTTATTATTAACTCCACAACCTTTATGGGTCAAGAAGAGGTTCTATGAAAAATGTACACAACTTTTTTATAAGGCAAAGGAAGAAATTTTATTTACCATATTTTGTCACAAACTCACAATGTATATGTGGTCTCTCGGTCCTTCCTAGTTCCTACTCATTACTCGAGTTCATAATTACTACTGTAGTTTTTATATCAACTTGTACCCTAGCTAGGTTAGATGAAACTTCAACAATTGCTTGAAACCGAAAACCAGACATCAGTTGCTAGGTTAATTAACAGACCGTTGATGATTTACTAATCAAAATTTCATTTTATTCAACCACATCAAGGGAATGAGTGCGAATCTAAGTTCCCAATTTAGAAATTGGAAGAATTGAAAAAGAACCGAGAATAGGAATATTAAAGATGTACAAAAGGTGAAATAAGAGAATGAGAAACGTAGAAGTGTAAATCCAAATTAGGTTCTATAATTGCAATAAAAAAAAGGCTTTTATAGTATGATACATATAATGCAAAAAAATACTAGTAACATGTTAAGATATGTACATTTATATGGCTACATGATTAGGAATGAAGATACAAAAATATTCAAACTTCGGTGTGTTTATATGGTGAAAAGCATCTCACATTTTATTTTATTTTATTTATTATTTTTTTTAACATAATGGAAAAGCAAAAAACCCGTTTAGTCACATTATATTTCAACAAATTTTTATTATTTTTATTTAAAGAGTAAAATTGTCACCAAATTTAACTAGAAAAACCAAAAATTTCAATCTACCATTCTCATTTTTATTTTTTATTTTTTTTTAAAAAATATTCAAGTATCTCATTCTAATAATAATCTTCATTCGTAACATCTCCACCTTCCATCTCGCCGTCGTCGCAATCTGAGGTAATCTATTTAAAAAGAAAAAATATAACCTTGTCAAAACGGTTTTCCAAAATTCTCCAACTCTTCTTTAGAGAAGAAAAACTATTCCCTTCTCAAAGAATCTAGAAACGAAAAAACAAAATTTTTTTTCTACAACTAAACGCTACATAGATTTCAGTTTTTCAGTCAACCAATCCATTATATACATGCCAACTCTCGTCACTAGCATTGTAAATTTGATCTTTGAAAATCTAATATTTTGTTTAAGGTCAACACACAATCCAAAACGAAACATAAATAGTTTTATTAAACTATGTATTTGTTTTCATTAAACAATTATTATGAGACGGGATGAGTAGTACTGTATTAGTTATAGCTTCTCGTGATGAAGCACCATTTTTTTCCTTTATTGGTTACCATACCGTCCATACGCCCTTGTGCCTAAAATCCAAACGGGCGTATGGTCTGACACTCAGAAACTGAGAAACATCATTTTTATTACAGAAGGGCTTATGCCCCCAGACACGGAAAACCTTATGACTAAAAATATAGATTTTGTCAAAAACAACTTTTCATCCATAAGGGTTTATGCTCATGCCTAGAAGGCCTTATGGTCCAATTTTTAGATTTACCAAAACCCAGCTTTACACATTTTACTCTATTTCAAACCGGAAACATAGAAAACACCTTTACTATCATAAAACTAATAATTCTCATAAAATCGACACTTTAAAAACCTTTACATAAAATGAGGTACACAACTTAATCTAAACATGGTTCTCAAGACTTGCTTGTCAACTAAAAAGAAACAAAGACGATTAACATTCACTTTGACCTCTAATCGTCACATGCTCAATATATTTATCTTTTCAACATGAGAGCCAACAAAAATTTTAACAGCTAAAAAGTAATCAATCGCTTAGTAAGTGTAACATCCCGCATACTGTTACACAGTATTGTCCGCTTTGCCCCGATGGCTCACGGCTTTGTTTTTGTGGCCCTCGTGTGAGACTTCCCGGCAAGCAACCCATACCAGTGCTACTCTCACACGAGCACGCTTAACTGTTAGTTTTTGAGAACCCTACTCGCAGTAGACCACAAAAGGCGTTGTGTCTGAGAAGGCGAATGTTATTCTTATATACCTAGCATCTCTCCAGGCCTCTGTCGATGTAGGATTTGCCTAGGGTGTTACAGTAAGAAGTGGCAATAATTTAACATGACATAACTACCATTCAACACCTTCTTTTCTTTCAAACACATAACAATTTTTAAATAACTTTACTAAGCTTATTAAACCAATGTTAATCTTTTAATCACACAAATAGTGAATCCTTTACCATAATAACTACCCAAAATGATGCTATACGATACCCTGAAGGTTGCTTTCATTTATCCTAAGGGATTTATTACCTACCCTGAAAGGTGCTATTCCACATAAAATATTTATCTTTCATAATTAACTATCTCCACGCTTTCTCATATTTTAACATATGAACTCAACATAATTCAAGCATATTTAACTTAATCACCCTTTCCATAATTCATTTACGACATACCAACATATAAACTTTACTCTTTACCATTCTCTAACACATAATAAGGCTTAACATGTCTCATGTATAACTTATATCATTTCTAGTCATTTGACTTGTAGATTTGACCCTCGGTTTTGATTTTCAACGCTAGATTCATTGACTAACTAATCACATTTCATTCTACTCATATACTTTCAAACATACACTATAAAATATTTTAGTCAAACAACATTTTCGATTTTGAGGTGTAACACATGGTTCTCACCCCATTTTATTTATCGTTCGTCTTTGCTAAAGAGTACTTAGACCAACTCCTGCCTCTCTCACCAGTAAAACTTCATAGTTCTCACCTAACCATTTACACACAAACATAAATCCTTACCTTAGGTGACCGGTGTCAACCTTTCGACCCCAAAATACAACGTAAGAAGAGTATAACCCATATCACGCATGATCAAGGTCCACATAGGGAAAAATATCGACCCTTAGCTTATATATTTAAACGTATATCCATCATATGCCTTAAAAAAACTGTGAGAGTTCATAGTATAGCATGGTATGTTATAAATGAATCTTTGATTATTGTGGGGACCTTTAAGAACATGACACATTTGTTTTTATGAATATGCACACTGCAAGTCTTGTCATTGTTGAAATAGAAACCAATAATTTAGCGCATTTTATGACTTTACATGGATAGTTGGATACAACAGAAAACCAAAATACCTACCTTATATATTTTTTGTATTATTTACGTACCTAGTTCTTATTCAAATCAGGACCGTGAATAATTATTGGCCACCTTATTTCTTGTCCTTGGCATGTCGATAGACTTTTTTAGTCTTTTAACTAGTGTTGCATGCTGAGTTGATTTCTTGACATCTATAGTTGGTTTTCGACTAAGTTTAGTTATATATAGGATAACAAATTGAACGCAACATTGTTATAGTTTAGGATAACAAAAAACTTTTGACTAAATTAAGTTTAGCGTGTGTCAATTCATATGACTTGATATATAACATCTTTCATTAGTTTCGTCAAAAGTTTTTTTTGACATCCAGCCTCTGCAGTCTCCACAACATCTTTATTCGAGTTTTTTTTTTTTTTTTTTTTTTTTTTTTTTTTTTTTTTTTTTTTTTTTTTT